>LVKB01000128.1:0-10074 GCA_002087885.1 Hepatospora eriocheir
TTATTTTTTTATTAAAGGGGGAAAATTTCAGAGTTGTTATTATCGGGGGGAAAATTTCAGACTTGATCCGAAAATTTAATTAAAAAAGAACTTAAATGTGAATTTAAAGGAGAACTTATAATTTCTAATTTTTTTAAATTATCTTCTAAAAACTCAAAATTAAAATCAGGTGGTAGACTTAAAGAAAAAGTACTTAATTTAATTGTTTTGAAACTGATAGGAATTATTTTTCTAAATAACACGAATTTAATTTTAAGATTCAATAATTAAATTTTTTAAAAAACTGATAAAAAAAATTTAAATATTAATTCTTTATTATTTATTTATTAAAACATTTTAATAGTTTTTAGTTTTCAAATTAAAAAAATAGTATAAATTATTTTACAAAAATAAAGAAATTTTGAGTAATAAAGTTCTTTTATTTTAATTTAAAATAAAATTTTATCACCCATTAATGACTACAATTTTAATAAAAAAACCATTTTATTTAATAATTAAGTGATGACAAATATAGAAAGTAATAAAATATTATTTTAATGTATAAAAGAAGTATTTGTTAATAGAAAAGAAATTTCATATAAGAAATTATTAAATTGTGTTTATAAATTAATACTTGAAATATTTATTTATTTAACGGATAAATTATAAACAAAATATTTTAATTTAATCATTAACAAAACAAGAAATTAAAGAATAATATTGTTACCAGAACTCTATACACTTTATCTTAGTGGAATGAATTCAAAAATTGTAAATCAAATGTCAAATCTATCAAAAATCATAATTAAAAAGATTTTTAATTAAACCCCAATAATAAATAAAATGATTAGTAAAGATTTATTAAACACAGACAGTATTGATGAAAAGGACCTAATAACAGAAGAAGGTCAAAATGATAAGGATGAACATAGTTGGCATAGAGTCAAACAACAGTTGGAGCAAGAAATGGTTTCAGCGAACAAATATATTCAAAGAAATTAAAATTTATTTTCCTATTATAGATTTATTAAAATTATTATCAACTTTTAAGTTAATCAATAAAAATTAAAAATTAAAAAATTAATTCTTTATTATTTATTTATAAAAACAATTTATTTAAATAATTAATTAACGATTTAATCTTCTTCTATTGTTATATCTTGGATTTCCAGTAATGGCTTTTAAAAGAGATTTTAATTTCTTTTTGACAGTTTCAGATTTTCTATCATTATTATTAATTGAACCATCAATACCTGTTAACATCATTTTATCATCATGTTGACGTTGTTGATTATTTAAACTTCTCTTCATAAGTTTATTTTTATGTTCATTATTAGCTTGACTGGCCAGTGCTTTTCTTTTCATTTCTGATTAACTAGTAGATTCCTTATTTAGAATTGCAATCAAATGCCAAATATCTTTACCCATAGCAAATGTTTGAGTAATATCATCATTACATTCAGCAACCGTTAATTTAAAATTATCATTGTCAAATGTTATACAACTGGACTGATCAGGAGTTTGAAATCTTACTTTATTCCCTTCAATTGTTAAGTTCCATCCCACCATTTCAAGTGAATTACCAAAAGCAATTGCTTCATTATCATAAATTAAATATTTTTTCTTGCCTCCAACAGTAGAATAAATGTTGTACATTCCATTAGATGTTTTTTGAAATGTAAATTTAAGTGCTTTTGTATAATCGCCAGATGCATTAATAGTACTATACCCTTTACTCCAGTATGAAGGTTCAATTATACTTGATAAATAGAATGATTCTTCATTTGTTGATTTATTTCCTTTTTTAGAATATTCAAATAATTGTACTAAATTTCCATCACATTTTTGAAAACTTAACAAATCATTATCTTCTTTAGTTAAACATTTTCCATTATAAATATTCTGTATTTTTATTTGATTCTGTCCATGTTTAGAAATTTCAAAAACACTATGTAAATAATTAACAAATTTTTGGAATTTGGCATAACGATTTTCACCTGTTAAAAATTCACCCTTTTTGTTTTTTATATAATAATAATGTTCTTTAGTTACTGGTGCGGTTGTTAATACAGTTCCTTGTGATTTATTTTCAAACTTAAGTCTACTTGTAAGAAGTAAATTTCTATTAACTAACTTTTTACCTTCATAATGAAGTGTAAACTTTCCGTTAAGTGTTTTATCATAAAAACAAGGATCATTAAATTTGTCAAGTTTAAGTACTTGATCTACATCAGGATGTGTTAGATAGAAATACTCACCACTGCTATTCTCAACTTCATCTGAACAATTTCTTTTTAATAATTTACTTCCTTCTCTATATAAACATTGATCATTTATCATAATCTTATACATTGCATCATTTATTCTTATTATTTTAACTGCTCCAATTGCAAAGTATGTTGTTAGTGCAACTGGGCTTGTAAAAGTACTATTTATTACTTCATTTCCATTTTTAATTCTAATTGTTTTTTCATCTGTCATTCCTTGACTTATCGTAAATTTTTGTGCAAAGGCTTTTAAATCTACAAACTCTAAATCTCCTCCTCTCACTGACAGATAATAACTATCTTGTTTTATATGAACATCATTATCATCTGTATTTGCTCCAATAAAGTTATTTGTTAAATCTCCTGTCATGCTATCACCATTCAAATCAGTACATTCATTCTTACTAAATCTAAATTCATCTGTATTTACATTGTTTGTTGGAAATGGTGAATGAAAAACATTTCCCATTTGGGAAGTAATAATATTTTGTGTTTTTTCTTTTACTAAATTTTCATCTGAATTGATTTTATCCCTGCCTGATAATAAAATTCCATTGGCTGTATTACTAAGAGAATCACTTGCGGATTTTGTTACGTCTGCTAAATTAGCTTTAGCACTATCTAACATTCCACTTGCACTTTCACCCAATGAATTTACTTTATCATTTATACCTTCTTTTAAACTATTTGCTTTATCAGTTAACCCTTGTTGCAAATTACCTGCACTTTCTTTGGCTTTATTTAATGCACTACTTGCACCCTCTTTTAATGCATTAAATTTATTTGTTGCCCCTTCTTTTAAACTTTTTAATCCAGAAGTTATTCCTCCAAAATCTATAAATCCCCATACTAATATTACTAATCTTAATAATGTAATTTTCATAACTGAAACCATTATTTTTTATTTATAACAAAAACTGTAACACTGTTAAAACTGTCAATTATAAACAATTTTTTAAAGGAGAAAATTCTATACAGAATGACAAACAAATTTAAAAAATCAAAATCTCGAAAAATAATGTTATTAATTGTTTCATTTATATTTTTAATGATAATTGGTTTATCTTGTTTCTATTTTGGTGGAAAATTAACGTATCTTAACTCTAATATGAAAATTTTGAAATCATATAATTCAACTTTTTCATTCATTTTAAAAAATGAAAAATTTAAAGATAGTGATATTTCAGAGAAATTTAGTGAAATTAAACAAACAATTTTAAATTTAGAAAGTAAAGTTAAAAAAATTAAGAATGATGATTCAATTGATAAAAAAGAATATTATAGTTTAAGTAAAAAAATAAACAATCAAAAAGAAGCTTTGAAATGGGCGTTTCTTGATTTTTGTTCAATACAAGATAATGTAGAATTAATTGATAAAGTTTTAAATGAATTAGAAGAATTAACTAAATTAATATCTTCCCTTATAGACACTTTTGAAGGTGTAAAAAGTGATTCTAATTAAAATTTATTTAATTTCTATTATTTTGTGAACGATTCATTCTTCTTCTATTATTTCCTAATAAAGAATTTTTATCATTATTGTTTAATCTTTTTAAAGAATCTCTTTTTTTTCTAACTAAATTTTTTGCTTCCATAATCATTTCATCCTTTGTTTCTATGTCGTTTGCTAAATGATAAACTTCATCAATATTTCTCATACCTGTTATTACGTTCACTCCATTTTCATCTTTAAGATCATTTTCTTTAGTTGTTTTTTCTTCCTCTGCCATTTCTTCTGCCTGTTCAACTATATTTTCTACATTCTTTATTTCTGAATCATCATCTTCACTGTTAGAGTCATCATCCATATTTCTTTTATTTAAATAGACATCTTTTATTAATTTTCTATTTCTGGCTCTCTTTATATCATTAGCATTTATAAACATTGTTGATAATTCCCATGTAGTTTTACCTTGAATAATTGTTTGATTTGTATCTGTCGGATCACAATTAGCCAATTTAAGTCCATCTGTAATTGGATCAAATGTAATACGATATAGTTCTTCTTTATCTCTAATTGATAATTTGTTATCAAAAAAACGTATAAACCATGAATAATCTGCAGCACTACTTAAAACTAGCTTATTTCCCTTTTTAATTAAATACTTTTTAGAATTTTTTAACTTTATATTATAAATATCTGTCCCCACTTCCATAAAAAGTATTTTATCTGCATCTTTTTTATTACTTGAAATTCTTATTTTATTTCTAAAACGAGACCAAAAACCTGGTTTGAACGGTGTTGTAACATAATTAGCATTTTGATTATAAATACTTTCAGTAATTTTAAATATTTGTTGTTTTGTCGGATCACACTTCTGTAAAGTAATTAATCCATTTTCACCTGTCAAACATTTAGAGTTGTGTTCGTTTATAATTTTTACAAAATTAAGAGGTCCTGCTATATTTATAATTCTATAAATACTTTCATTCATCTTTTTGTAGTCAATTAATTTTACTTCTTTTTCGTTACTGTTTAAATATCTATCATACTGATCTTTTATATAATAAAATCTTCCTACTGGTTCAGTTATAAAACTTATCGGTGCTAACTTTCTATCATATTTTACTATATTCAAATCAAGATAGTTTGTTAATCCATCAAATCCTAACCAAATATGAAAATCATCCTTTAATATTCTATTAAAAAGCGATTGTCAAATTTTATATTGAGTTGGTAATTCTGTACTGGGCAGTTCAAAAAACTCTGAAGGATCGTCACTACAAATTTTTAATCCCATATGTTGACCTCCCGCAATTGGTAATAAACTTCTATACAAACAGAGACCGTTTATTTTAAGCTTATATTTGTGTTCATTTATTCTATCTATTAATATGTTTGATGTTGCATTTGGTCCAGGAGTTCTCACTATGGTAATTCCTAGAGCTGATAACACATATGGTGTGTTTTTAATATTAAAATTCACATGATTCTTTTGTGTTTTTATAACTTTAATTGGGCTTGCTAATTGCTTAAATGGAACAAATGAATAATGAATAGGACTTCTTTCATCTTCAATGTTTTTAAGGTACATACCACCTTGTTCAATTACAATTTCTTCATACTCTAAATCGTTGTTTATTAACTCGTAACACTTTATTAAGTTTGTTAAAAACATTTTTTTTAAAACAGTATTTTTAATTTTTATATTTGGTGAAATTTTGTTTGAAATCAATAATTTTTGTTTCAATTGATTTTACTTCAAATAGAAATTACCGTTTTTATATAAAATTTAATATTATTTAAAAATTTTTTAATATTAGTAATAGTTAATTTTAGTTAAAAAATTTTTAATATTAGAATTTATTAAGATTATTGTTTAATTGGTTGTAGATTTAATAGTTTAAGCTGTTTATAATTCTTAATTTAATATAAAACTATATTTTTCATTTAAAACTATTTACAAACAGTTACAATTATTGTTTTATAAATCATTATTTATTTTTTTAAAGTTGATTAATTAAGAAAATAAATAAATTTAGTTAGTTAATATTAAATTAATAAAATATTTTCTTATATAATACACTTTAAAAATAAAATTATAAAATATATTATAATGTCACAATATTACAAAGATTAAAAATCTTTTTACTTAGACTAAGTAAGTAATAATTTCAAATTGATTTTTTAATATTGAAATATTAATTAACTTTGGTTATTTGTAAATAATATTAATATTTAAGGAATAAATAAATTACTTAGCTCGAAATATTATATACCTATTCCTCACAGCAGTAATGGTAGTTAGGTAATACATCTTCATATATTTAACTCTATGGTTTTCTAAGTTTTTTAAAAAATAAAAAATAACCATTAAAGAAAATAAATCTAAAATTAAATATTAAAAAAATGATTTTCATTCTAAAATAAATAATATTATTTTTATGAATTTTAATAATTAAAACACTGTCTATTATTTTTTAAAAACAAATAATGTTTTAATAAAACTATATTTATAATACAATTAAACCAGTTAATAATTAACGTTTTGACTACCTTTATAATTAGAATTTAAGAATCAAATACAAAAATTTTCCTAAAATTAAACATTTCATTTCATTAAAACATTATTTAAAGGTCTAAGGTTTTAATAGAACTTAAATTATACTTTAGAATTAATTTATATAAAATAAATGTAACTAAGCTATAAATTTATTATTAAATCTTAATAGAATATTGTAATTGTTCCATTCACTTCTAGTGTCTTAAGTATGAACACCGGTAGTATAATATATGAACTTTTTAGTATGATTTACAATGAAATGAGTAAATTTTAACTTACTTTGAATTCATAAATACGCTCCTTACTATTATTTAAGAAAATTATTCTCAAATACAAACTTATTTATTTTTGGTAGTAGAATGTTAGCAGTACTGTTAAAAACAACATATATTTAAACTAATTTATAAAAATAAAATATCAAGTGATTTAAATAATCAATTTTTTATTAGTGGGTGACTACCTTGATGTTATTTCTGTTTATTTAAAATAAACTTTTTTATTAAAGAAAACCATCTTCCCTTAGGCGAATTAGAATATCAATTTTTTGTATTTGATTTCTAATTAAATTAAAAATATTAAAACTTTTTTCTAATATTCACCCGATATCTATTTGTACATAAGTATGATTTTTTTATTATTTACAACACTAATATTATACTTCTCAAAAATACATTGAAACTTAGTAATAGTAACTCAATACGTATTGAAAAATACTTAGTGAAATCATAAAAAATCGTTACAATACCTAATGTTATTAATCATTATTTCTAACATATAGCTTAGTTCTCATATCTTAAAGACATGATCTACATTTAATATACCTTTCAAGATTTTTTTATATGGAAGAACATTATCAAACATTTGAAAAAAAAGCTATCTAATAATATTATTACACTAATATTCTAATAAATCATGAGTTAAAGATTTTTGTTTAAATTTTAAAAGAAATAAATTCTATTTGATTAAAAAAGTACAATTGTGTTCAAAAAAGATGAACCGAGTTATTTTTTGAAAGAAAATATCAAAAAAATTTAAAGCAATGTTCAAATAAAAAGAGTCACTTTGATTTTCCCTCCAATTTTCATTTTAAAAAACCATTTTTGAAGCCTTTATATGGCAAGATATTTGAATGATATCGATAAAGCATTAATTTGTGATGATATTGATTCAGGATTGAGTTTAAACCAAATTTCTATTAAAAGAGGTTTTGCTAGAAGAACTGTACAGATAATAGCTGAAAACCTTAGAAATAATGTCTTTATTAATCGTAAAAAAGGTTCTGGTCGTCCTATACTATTAAATAAGTCTATGAAGTAATTTGTTAAAAATCTTTATGTTAAGAATACATTTATTTCATCTAAGGAAATAATTGAATAATTGATTAAATTTAAAGGTTTTAAGACCCATAATTTCAAAATTTTAGGTATTTTAGAGTTTTTAACTAACTTGGCAGTGAAAAAAATTTTATTAAAAGTTGTCAATATTGAAAAAAGATTAAAAAATTGTGAAAATTTTTTAGGAATGAAGGACGAAACCCTTAAAAAGATAATTTTTTTCAGATGAAGTAAAAATAAACCTATTTACTAGTGATGGGGCAAGATATGTTAGATATTACCCAGAAAAAAGACATAACAGTAAAAACATTTTATCACAGTAAAACATGGAGGATGATTTATTATGGTCTGGGTGTATATCATATCAAGTTGTTTGTAGACTAGTATTTATTGAAAATACTATGACAGGGGCTGTTTTAAATTAATTTTATCAAAAAATTTGATACAGTCGGCTAATGATATGAGTATTAAATCATTTATTTTTATACATGATAATGATTCAAAACATACTTCAAGTGTTGTTAAAGACTGGATTATTACAAAAGAAATTAACATTTTATCTTAGCCGCTTAAAAACCAGGATTTAAATTCTATTGGGTATCTATGAGTTTTTATTAAGAAGGAACTAAATAAAAAGATTGAATTAAAAAAACAAGAACTTAAAGAGGAAATCTTAAGAATCTAGAATTCCATAACACCTAAGATGGTACAGCCATATATTATAAATTTTAATAAGAGAATTCTAGTAATTTACAATGCTAAATGCAAACATATTGATTATTAAATTTTAAGTGATTTTTTTAATAATGTTTTAAAATTTTTTAATTAAAAGTATAATTTTTTTGATTTCTTTTTTATATTAAATTATTTTATGTGCTATAAAGTAAAAAATTGTATAAATTTCATTTAAAATATTTTTTAATTATTTTCTTTCAAAAAATACACTAGTTCATTTTTTTTAAACACTACTGTATATTTTATGAAAAAATAATTTTATTGTTCTTAATTTTTTTTAAATAAATCTAATAAAAATCGTGTTCATTAATGAAAATTTGAAATATTATTATAAACATCACACAAAGATATAATCTTTAAGTATTCGGAAAAATTATATTTTAGTCTTTATAATATTTGTTTAAAAATAACTAAAAATCGATTAAAAAACAAATCAAATAATTAATATTTTAAATAAATATTAAAAGAGAGCCTTAACTTTTTGATCAAATTTTTATAATAAAATAGATTGTTTGTGGTTAAAAAATGATAAAAAATTGAAAAAGTTTTTTATTAAACTTTTAGTAAATTAAACTTACCATAACTACCCTTTAAAACCGTTTTTAACTTGTATAAAGTTAAAGTTATAATAAAGAAATTTAAAATTATTAACGTCAACAAGCAACATAGAAAAGTTTCCATAGAAAAACTATAATCTGAGAGTAGATTAAACGGTGAAATAAACTTTCTAAGTTTTTTTATCGTTGATATATTAAAATAACCAAATGTAATTAAATCTAAACCACCTTCAAAAATATACATAGAAGCCCCCTCATGATAAATAAAAATATCTGAAAGCACATATTTAATTGCTCCTGATAAAAGATAATAAATAAACTCATTAAACGATAATGATAAAATTAAACAAATTAAGTAAATGAAGTTAAATGTTAATAGATAGAAAATGATAAACACAAATAAAAACTTCCAATTTGTAGAAAAATAGATAAAAGTAGCAATATCACAAATAAACATAATAATAAACTCTCTGATGGAAATTAAATAAATAGCAATAAAATACTCAACAACACTATAATATCCTTTTCTATACTCAACCTTATGATTTTTAATTGATTTATAAAATAAATTAAATCCAAATAAATTTAACAAGAAAAACCTATAAAATAACAACGTAGAGATAATTAAAAAAGGACTATTTTTCATTAGGTTTTTAAAAGACACGTTGAATTTAATTTTTGATGTTATTATATCAGGAGAAAAATGTCTCTTAATTTTTTCAAATATTAATTTTTCTTCCGATGAATATTTTTCAATACAATCCTTAAAACCATTATGATTAGTTTTAATTTCTTCAAAAATATTAATAAAATTATTATAATAACTATAAAACCTTTCTTTTGTAATAATAAAATCATTATTATTCACATCACAATATTCAAGATAAACTTTAATATTTGGAAGTATCATAATAATAAAGCTAAAAAGGAAGTAAAAGCTAAAAATCTTACTCATTAATATACTTGCAGTTTTCTTTGCAACTGAAAACTTTTTAAATTTAGTATTAATAGGTTCTGTATATTCAATTTCTAATTCTTTTGCTTGAGAAAGCCAACTGTCAACTAATAAATTATACTTATAACTTGAATCCAATGTCAAGTTATTTGAGGAATCTTTTTCTAATGTAATAATCTTTAAAAAGAAGTCTGGATAAGAAACAAATTTTTGCTCTTTAACAAATCCTATTGAAGCAAAGTA
>LVKB01000028.1:622-20054 GCA_002087885.1 Hepatospora eriocheir
AGAAACTGAAACTAAAACTAAAACAGTAACAGTATCAAGAAATAAAGATTCAGATAATTCAGATAATTAGAAATATTAAAGTGTTGAGATAAAATTTTTTTCTTCTTTTTAATTAAAAAAATCATATTTTCCTTTCTAAAACAAAAAACAATGAAGAAGAATTCAAGAGAAGATGAAAAAAGTGATTTAACAGATGAAACCTTCACTACTAAAGATTTAACATTTAATGAAAAGAGACAAATATTAGAAAATAAATTAAAAGCTGATCAAATCATCAATCAGTTTAATTACGATAAAGTTGATGTAACTGAAAAAAATCATTCTAATAAAAACACTACCAGTAATTTAATTAAAGAAGATGAAGAATTTGTTAAAAAATCTTTTAAAGAGAAAGTCAGCACTTTAAAAAACATACTTAAACACTCTAAAAAGGAATTTAATTAAATAAAGTTGGTAATTCATAAGTTATTTGTTTATCACTTCTTATTGATTTTATTAACTCACTCCTTTCTGTTATTTCCTCTATAAATCCTATTAGAAATTGCTTATAGTTGGGTATCTCTTTAAGTCCAATTATTAAATAACTAGTTATCTCTGGAAATGATACATGCTTAGAATATTTATTAATATCAATTTTTAGTAGACTAATTATACTTTCTATTAAATAAAATTGCAACACTTCATTTGGCTGATCATCTGTTGTTATTTTCAAAATTTCTTCATAATTTCTATTTAGTGATTTCTTTGTTTCTACTTTTAGTATTTTTGTTAACATTTTTAT
The DNA here is from genome assembly GCA_002087885.1 of Hepatospora eriocheir. Classification (NCBI taxonomy): domain Eukaryota; kingdom Fungi; phylum Microsporidia; family Hepatosporidae; genus Hepatospora; species Hepatospora eriocheir. Next base: position 1,404 of record LVKB01000028.1, read on the forward strand.
TAGTAGATCACTCATTAGCAAATTCTCTTTTACTATCACTATCTTTATTATCTTAAGTAATAACAAATACTGTCTGAAATCACAAATATTCTCACTCACATAGTTGTATATGTGTTTTATAAATATCTTATGATGTTTTGTTTTCATACTGCTATTAAATAGTATTTGTACATAAAAGACTATTTGTGATTTTTCTACATGTTCAGTTTTTAGTAACTCTTTTAATATTTCTATATCACTAATTACGTTATCTTTCTTATTTACATAGTCTTTTACTGCTTTTAAATCATCCATGCATGTTTCATATAATATCTTGATGTTCATTCTTTATTGTAACAATTTTTATATTTTTTATTATCAAATTATTTTATTCATCTGATTCTTGCATGACTTTTGCCATCTTTTCATTGGCTGAGTCACTTAATTCTTTCATTGCTTCTTTCTAATGCTACTAAATCTTTGAACTCTTCAAATGTCTTTTTGGCTTCTTCTGCATAGATACTGGTTATTTGATTTATTAATTCAAACCCCGCATTTATATCTATTTGGTTTTTATAGGTTTTTAATAGTGTTTCTTTTGTTATTTCTCCATTTGTATCATACTTTAACTCTATCTTCTCTAATTCTTTACTTACTTCATTACTTATTTGATCTACTATTTCTAATTCAAAATTTTTCATTATTTAATTGAAATTTTGTTATTAAAAAATAATTTTTTTTAAATAATAAAGCTTTGAACTGCTTCTTATAAAATTTTTATATTCTGTTAAATCTATTAAAATACTACCTGATTCACTTATTACTTTAAACTCTATTAAATCATAATAACTATACAATATTTTTATAGAGGATACACTTTTAAATTCTTGTATTGAATATTCTTTAAATTTTGATATTATACTTTTTTTACTAATATTATACTTATTAACTAAATAAATCATAAATAAGTGTATTGGTTCTAGCAATTCTAATATAAAACTTACTGAATATTCCTTTAAATCATACTTATTAATAAAGTTGGTTATTTCATCACTTTTTGAGTTTGATTTAGTTTTTATAAAGATTATGTTGTTCTCAAATCTGCTTCTTATTCTCTTTTCAAAAAGATTTAATACTTGACAGTTAGTAGTTACTAAAATTAGATGACAGTTATTGTTTTGTGGTAGTTCAATTAAATAGTAAAGATTAGTTATGAATTTGGATACGTTAAAATAGTCTAGATAGAGTATGTAATACTTGTAGGTTGGATTACCTTTTATTTGATTAATTGTTTTGTTGTCTGTAATTTCTATGTAGTTTGATAAACGTACATTTATATATTCTTTTAGAATATTATTTAATAAGAATTTATCTGTTGATGTTATTAATAGTTGAGAGTTTGATTTAGAAAGGTAATTGTTAATTTGTTTATAAATTGATGTTTTAGTGATTGTCATTTATTGTTATTAAATTTTTTCAAAATTTATAAAGATTGAACTTTAAAAGACAACTTTTTATTATTTGAATATAAAGTTGTCTCTCTGTTCTTATTTTTTTATGAATACAATATTAATTTGAGAAAAAACGAATTAAAGTTTGTTAAAAGTTAAAACAATGTGTTATCTAAAAATTAGAATTAGAGTCTCTAATAGATTTTTAGATAATAATTCTACCCCTACGATTAATCAATAAAATTTTTATTAAATTTGAATTATACTTTTAACTAGTCAGAAAAGACTTTTAAATTAGTGGATGAAGAACAATTCGATACAATAAAAGTTTTTTTTAAACTATTTTATTTTTTAAAGAATTTAAATTGGCTTTAACAAGAATCGAACCATCTAAAATAATCCCTAATTTTTTTACAAATAAGGGGCATATTTTACTTAATTAATACAACTTACATTAAAATAAAACTTTATTTCAAACAAGAATGACTTTTATAAAAGTAAAACAAAATTACTAAAATTAAGTTAATTAAAACATTAATTAATTAATATAATTTATTTATTAATACTGATAAGTATATAAAGAAATAATAAATAGGTTAATTCATAAAATTTTAAGTTTGTTTTTAATACAAAAAACTACTTGTTATAACAAAATCATTCCTTTTTATTTAAAAAAATTAAGGTTAAATATAAAAAAGTATATTTTTGGGAATCGAACTTTTTAAAATAAGTACAATGTTGTTAGAAAACATAATACAAATTTCACTCTATTGTTAATAAAAATAAAATATTTAAAGTTAACAAGCACGTATCCTATAAATAATAAAAGATCCAACCTTAAAAATTGCATCATGTTTTTATTTTAACAAATAGCAAGATCTGGAGTTAATTATAATAATAAAGAAAATATATAAAGTTAAGGAATGTTTTTAAAGAATAATATAAAATTGAATTTTATAAAATTACATCTTGTTTTTAAATTAACAAAGTGCATATTCTGTAGTTAATTAAAATAATAAAGCAAATATTTAAAGAATAATATAAAATCGAACTTTAAAAAATTGAGTAATGTTTATGTCTAAACAGAGACACAACTTCACACTTATTATATTAATAACACGATTTATAAATAATTTTAAATGTTAATTTGATTAAATTATAACCAAATTCTTTGCTAATACGTCTTATTTGTTGAAATTTTAAGATTACATTATGAAAGAATTTAAATTTTTAAAAAAATCGAAGTATAAATTTCGGAAAAAAATTTTATAATCAAAAATTAGTTGTAGAAATTCAAAAAAAATTACATTTAAACAAATGATTCACTAGTTATGACATAATTTTAATTTATAAAGATTTGTTAAAAACATCTAGGTTGATGAACAATTAGATTTTAGGTTAATGAACAATTAGATCTGATATTTTGATTGGATAATGATAATTTAATAACCTACCTTTTAAATATAAAAGAAAAAATTTTAATAGATCACCATGAACAAAAATATAAAGTTTATTAAAACGCTGTTCATATAAATACAAGCAAAAACAACACAGAACAAAACAAATTAAAAATTTAAACATCTTATAATATAATTTAAAGAATTTAGAACTATAAATTGAGACGAGGATGATATTTAAATTATAACATAATCCGTTGATTGTATTTATATTACTCTATAATAATCAACCGTAATATTCATTTTTATTCTCATTTTCTTTTCTTTTACTTTTTAATTATTAAAATCGACATATTTTGATGACTAATTAAAATAATTTATCATAAACCGATTTATTTAATAAAACTTTTAATATTGAAAGATAGTATAATGCTATTATAAATAATGTAATCATAAATCTAAAAAAGAAATAAGATCATACTAAAAAGATAGATGTAGTTATTTAACTGTTAAAAAAAATTTAAAAATTAGGTTTGGGTTAGTTGATAAAAAAAGATCTAATGTGCCTCTCATAACTAATGGCTTTGAAAAGCTTAAAATTTTTTGTGATAAATTTACTTTTTATTCTCATATTCCCCTTTAGGTTATTATTTATAAACTTAAAAGGAGAACATAAATTAATTGTTTTAAGAAATACTAAAATGATTGATGTCAATTGTAAACAACACCGATTACGAAAGTGTATTTATTTAATTTAAAAATTTTAACTCTTATAAGTTAATAATACTGAAACAGAAAATGATATGGATTATATGATATAAGACAATGGAGTTGAAAAAAAAACAGTAAAGATACATCTGATAGTAATAGATTTAATAAACTTAGTCATTCATCTTCTACCGATTTTGGTATAAAGAAATAAGATATTAGTTAGATATGAAGATTTTAAGTTTTTCCCTCGTTTATAAAAAACTACTTTTTATAACAAAATCATTTTTTTATTTAAAAAATTAAAAAATGATGTCTTTGGGAATCGAACTTTATAAAATAACCAAGTGTTATTATAACTTATTTCAACCTCTCAAGCATTTAAAAATAAAATATTATAAATTAATAAACACATATTTTATGAATAATAAAAAATTCGAATTTTATAAAATTAAACTCTGTTTTAAATTTAACAAAGAGTAATTCCCTCAGTTAAATAAAATAATAATAAAATATAAAAACTTGACAAATATATTTAAAAAATAACAAAAAAACCGAACTCTATAAAATACCGCGTGTTTTTAACTCAACGAAGAGGTAGATTATGCAATTAATTGTTTTAATAATAAAATATTTAAAGTTTACAAATATAATTAAAGAATAATTTGATTAAATTCTATCCGAATTCTTTGCTAAAACATCCTATTTGTTACAATTTTAAAATTGCATCATGAAATAATTTAAATTTTTAAGAAAAAATCGAACTATAAATTTTGAAAAAATTTTACAATCAAAAATTAATAATAGAAATTCAAAGAAAATAATAAATTACAATTAAACAAATGATTAACTAGTTATGACATTATTTTTATTTAATTATTTTTAAAATCAAAAGATCTTATAATATAATTTAAAGAATTTAGAACTATAAATTGAGACTAGGATGATATTTAAATTATAATATAATGTTTAAAATATATTTATATTACACTATAATTATCAAACGTTGTAAACTAATAAATATTTAACACAATAAAGTTATTTTCCATAAATAATAATTTATTTACCAAGTTAATAATTTATATCAGTTCAGAAACAAATTACAAACTTTACTAATTTAATATCTGATTGATTTAACAATAATAATTGTTGTAAGAGTTTGAATAACCTTTGCAATCAATTAAAAAAATAAAAATATAATGTGTTTCTTCTTGAATCAATTGAATAAATCAGCTGTAATTATTATAATTTTATAATCAATATCATATTTCTTGCAATAATTTGAAAAACTGTTGCATCGAATTAAATAAACATTGCAATTTTTCATCATATTTCACTAGAAATTATAATACATTAAACGAATAATATTTTTAAAAATTTTATACTTATTATGAGTCGAAGAAATTTAAATTATTACTTAAAAATAGTAAATGTAACAGAAGCAGTTAATGAAGTCAGTAAAGCAGAAGTATTTAGTAGAGTTACTGAAGTAGCACCAATAACAGCTATAGTAAGAGAGCAATACCAGGTTTGAAAAGAAACGTAAATTTCTCTCTTATGATGACAGACAAAGAATGGTGACTAGGTCACTCGGTTCGTGCCATAGAAGATATGTTAATAATACCTTACAAGACTATAAATAACTTTTTTTAACATTATAATACTTTTGGTAAGATATTTCTGCAATATAGTAGTGGTGACAAGTAATCTAAGCTTAGTTTATATATAAATAAGTAATTCTTAAATGAGTGGATGATGAACTTATTCTTAGATTAAAAGATTTAAGAATAAAGTTATAAAGATTTATGACATCGACTTATCAATCAGTAAGATTGATAAGTCGATGTCTTCGTAATTCCATTATACTTTGAGATTAATTATGTTAGTTTTTGAACGTCGAAATTGTTAAAGCTATATTGAAACAAGGTCGATTACAAGTGTGTATACTGTACTTGGAAGTATAGAATAAAGATAATAACTTTATCTTCCTGATGAGGCAGAGTATTCGATAGTGACACACTCAAATAGAGGCAGATATTTAAAATACCAATCTGCACACCTCAATGTTCATGCTGCCATAAGTATAAATATCTCTGTTGTGTTATAATGAAGAAATATGTAATAATCTTTCAAAAGTTCACAAAAATGGCAGTAAAAGAAGAAGTTTTTAAAACTTCTCTACGAGAATTAAAGGCTGCTTGTACTGAGAAAGGAATTGAGTCTCTTATTTTTATAATAGAGAATGTCAGAATCTATTATTTTAGAGAACCCATTAGAGACAATTAACTTTCTCAGTATACTTTTTATTATTTGCCTCCTTACTTGTTTTTTGTAACTTAATTAAAAATGATTTTTTGTTTAAAAAAATTTAGTTGTGCCCAAGGGGTCCTATGAACAAATCTCAATTGATACCTCTAGTTTTAAAATCTTTTGATTAAATAACTTCTATCATTATTGGTTATTTTATAGAAAAATGCTAGAATATTTAATTTGATTTATTACAAGAAGGATCATTTTAGAATAAATTTAGTTTCATTTTTCTATGTCTTAATATTTTTATAAATCATTAAGAAAATGTGGTTATGTTTATGTAGTTGATTACAATAATTATTATATTGATCAATTAATCTTATAAATCAAAAAACCTGAAAAAGATTGCCAGAGAATCGAACAGTAAAAACAAAGTGAATTAGTTTTTAGTTTAATCTAACCCACCATGTTTTGCTTTATAATTAAATTAAAAAGTATTTAAAATTTAACTAAAAACTTTTTTAAAATAAACCAATTAGCATCGAACAATAAAATATTGAGTCAGATTTTTCATTAAAACTGCTGCCTTAATATTTGTTAATTAAAAGAAAATATAAATATTTAAATTTAAAAATTTAAAAAGTGAATTTGTGGGTTGATAAACTAATTTTCTTTCCAATTCACTCTTAACCTTATGCCAGTTGTGTTCTCTGTTATTCATTTGTCTTAATATCTTTTTTGCCAAAACATTTTACCTATAATAAATCTTTTTCAATCATTTTATTAATAATATTGGTTTAATAAAAAATTCGTTAAAGATTCCTTTCTGATTGATTTGATAGTTTTTTTGACTGAATTTTATCCCTATAAACATAAACTATTAAGTTTAAACGATAATATCTTTTAAAAAATCAAGTTTGTTAATCGAGTTTAATAAAAACAACAATTAATTAATATAAATTGTTTATTTACATTAAAAGTTATATAAAGAAGTAATAAACAGGTTACTTCTAAAAATTATTTTTCTTCACTTCATCTATAAGAAACTTTGTATTTAAACAAAATCACTTCTTTTTAATTATTAAAATTTAAAAAATTTAAGGTTAAATATAAAAAATTATGTATTTGAGTTTTGAAATTTATAAATTTGGCTTTGTTTTTAATCCAACAAAGACGCAATTATGTAACTAATTACATTTTTAATAAAATATATAAAATATACAAATATTTTTAAGAATAACAAAAAATCGAACTTTATAAAATTGTAGACGTTTTTAACTAAACGAATCTACAATTTTGTTCATAATCATAAAAAAATAGAATATTTAAACTAAACAAATATATTAAAAGAATAATTTGATATAAACACAACTAGATTCTTTGCTAAAATCATTTTATTTATATTTAAAAATATTATTTTAAATAATTTAAAATTAAGTTTAATAATTTAAAACTTTAAATTATAGTTTAGATGAGATTTAAATTATAATTTAATATGTTAAATATACTTATACTACGAGGAATAACTATTCAAAACATTCATTTTTATTCATATTGTTGTTTATATCACTTTTCTTGGCTGTTATATTTGACATATTCTGTTGACTAATTAAAATAACTTATCTTAAATCATTTTATTTAATAAATTTTCTTTAATATCAAAAGATGATGTAATATTACTTTTAATAAAACAATTAGACCTGTATAATAATCTAAAAGATTTTAGATTATATTAGAAAAGTAATTGTAATTATATAACAACAATATTCTTTTTGATAAGTAAAATTTATTTAATAATTTAAATAGTTTTCTAAAAATCTTGAATACCAATTAACTTTTGTTTAACATTTAATTATAAAACATTTAAAGTTAAATAAAAAACCATTATAAGATTTACATAGAATCGAACATTAAAAACAAAATGAATTGGTTTTATATTTAGACTAAACCACTTTATTTTGCTATCTAATTAAATCGATAAATATTTATAATTTAACAGAAAAGTTTTTTCAAATAAACCAATTATGAATCAAACTAAAAAAATTATATCATAATTTTCATTAAAACCCTGTCAGAAAGTTTGTTTATAAAAACAAAATATAAATATTTAAAAACTAATTGAAAATCGAACTAATAAAATAGATTTGAGTTTATTTAAACTATAAACCGATTTACAGCATTATAATTATTTAAAATAATATGTTTGAATTTAAAATTAGAAATGAACTAATTGAGAATCGAACTAAAAAATTAGGTAAGATTTTTTGTTTATACCTAGCCTAATCTTTATGTAATTTTAATAAAAAATAGAATATTTATATTTAAAATTACAAAAATATAAATTTATTGTGAATTGAATTCTATAAACCCAATCACGGTTTTTGTTTAAACTATAACTCATTCTTTTTAATAAAAAATAAAATATTTAAGTGAGCGTCTTATCCAACTTAACTTATTAACGATATTTCCTATCTTAGTTCTCTTTTCACTCATTAAATACTATTTTCGTTCTTTGCTAAACATCTTTTAGTTATTTAAATATCTTTTTCTTTTAAAAAATGTAATTTAAAAATTTTTTAGCAATAACTTTATTAATTTTACATTTTATCAAAAGTTTTCTTTAAAATCATATTTTAGAGATTTAAAGACGAGAGTCAAATAATGAATTAAATCGTAAAAATACTAAAATATTAAACTCATGTTGTTACCAGAACTCAATACACTTTATCTTAGTGGAATGAATTCAAAAATTGTAAATCAAATGTCAAATCTATCAAAAATCATAATTAAAAAGATTTTTAATTAAACCCCAATAATAAATAAAATGATTAGTAAAGATTTATTAAACACAGACAGTATTGATGAAAGGGACCTAATAACAGAAGAAGGTCCAAATGATAAGGATGAACATAGTTGGCATAGAGTCAAACAACAGCTGGAGCAAGAATTGGTTTCAGCGAACACATGTAAAATTTTTTTTAAACATTTTTTAAAAATGAATAATTGAGAATCGAACTTAATATTTATGGAGTGGTTTTTATTTAAACCCCTCCAATATATTTTCTAAATTAAAATAAAATAAAATATTTATATTTAAAAAATAAATTTAATGAGAAAAGAACAATATATAATTAAAGCAAATTTTTTTACTAAACTTAAAGTTCATTTCTAATTAAGTAAGTTAAGAAATGGAATGGTTTAATTTAACATTTTTAAAGAACTATTTAGTTATAAATAAAATTTTATTAACCAAAAATTATTATAAAATGTGTGCAAAGATAAGAATGAATAAGATAGATGGAAGGGATTAAAGATCCCATCAGAGCATACAAATATCACTGATAAATTCAAAAACAAACTATTTATACTTAAATATGATTAATCTTTTTCACTCAATACAGCCTATAGTCACGTATTAAGCTAAATAACATTTGATGAATGTTTTATTTATAATTTTTAAACTCTTAACATTATTTACTGTTTTATTATTAATATTTTCATTGAAAAATAAATTAATTTTATGTTTGAATTTTTCAAAAAAATTCTTAGAACATTTTAATAGAAAAATCATTTTAAAATTTTAATAGAAAAACTTTCCATACTCGATGCTGAAATCAAAAGAAAAAGTATAAAATGACTTTATTTTGTTAATATATACTACTCATTCATTAGATTGTGTTTTTACCACTATCTATCTTATCAAAATTATCTCACAAATCGTCTTTCTCTATATTATTTAATTTTAATATGTAAAATTTCCACAGAAAATAAATAGTTTCAAAATTTACACTTAATCATCTGTAATTATAATAAATTTTCATAATGTAATATCACCACATCAACAATTTGAAGCTCAATCGAAAAAAATTCTAATAAATATTTTTTATTCAAAATTTATTCTTATAAACTTATAACTTAAAATCCGATAAAAAACTTTTACAGTTAACTGAATTAGTTATGACAAACATCATTTTACTAATTATTAACACAATCAAACTATTGAAGAATGAAACACAATCATATTTTACATATTATTAGCAACAGGATCTGTTCATGGGGTAAAATACACACATACTAGTTTTTTAATTATAAATATCGGAGATGTTTCTTTGACAAATATTAGAAATTTAAACTTAATTCGTTCTAGAACTACAAATTTTGATAAAAAAATCAAAATGATAATAAATAAATTAATAAAAACACTAAATATCAATCATTAACATATCTCAAGGAGTAAGTATCTTGATTGTTTAATAAGAAATGTTTATGTTATGAAGTAACATTTATTACTGTATATAGTTTTATTTAAATTCTTGAATAATCCAATTATTTAAATAAATTAAATTAAAAAAATTGTATATTTATACAGGAATTCGAATTTAATTATGCTTTTCTGAAAAAATTTTAAAATTAACTTTAACAAGGATCGAAAATAAAAAATTTACCTGTATATTTTACTAAATAAGTGATTAAAATCTAAATATTGAAACAAATTATAATTTAAATAACATACTTTAAGAATTAAACATAATAAACATAAACTAGATTTAAATTTGTTACAAACAAGCATGACCTTAGTAAAATTGTAACAACATCTCATCAAAACTCTAGTTTGTTTAAACAGTTTAATTATAACATCAATTAATTAATATAATTTGTTCATTAATATTAGAAAGCATATAAAGAAATAATATATTAGTTACTTATGAAAATTTTAAGTCTTTGCCATAGTTAAAAAAACACCGCATGTTATAACAAAAACATTTTTTTTTCTTTTTAATTAATTATAAAAAATTAAGTTTAATATTAAAAAATGATACTTTCAGGAATCGAACTTTATAAAATTACATCTTGTTTTTTACTTAACAAGGGACAATTTTGCAAGTATTAAAAATTATTATAAAATATTTAAATAAAAGATTTGATAAAAACATAACCAGATTATCTAGTAAAATTACATTTATTTATATTTAAATAATTTAAAATTAAAATATCTTATAATAAAGTTTCAAAGAATTAAAAACTATAAATTTAGATTTAGATTGTTAGAAAGTGGAATGGTTTATTTTGATATTTTTAATAGAACAATTTAATTAAAAAAAAATTACTTTCTAAATATTATTAAACACGACAACAAAGAAGAGAACGATTGAAATTGATGAAAAAGAGTTTAACATTCCGTCTGAACATACTAAAACATCTGACATAGATAATATTTAAACCATGACATAACATGTTAAATATATTTATATTACATATTGAAAAACTATCATCACAATTATCTTTATTTTTACTGTTGTTTATTTTATTTTCCTTTAACTGTTAAAATTGGCATATTTTGACGACTAATTTAAATAATTTATCATACAACGAGTTTATTTAATAAATTTTAACATTTAAAGATGATGTAATACTATTTGTTGGTGATATAATCATAAAAATAAATAAGAATGTGATTATAGTAGATATATATAGTTTTTTAACAATTCTTTATATCATTTAGAAAATTAGTTTCTGAGAAAATTATGCAACTAAAATTAAGTTTAAAAAATTTTACATATCGAAATTATGGGTAAATTGATAGAAAGATTTATAAATCACAGAAGAATCAACATGATGCATATGAAAGTCATATATGAATTATTTTATTTCTGATGTAAAAAATTTGTTTGACAACTTAAATTAATAACTTTTTTAAAGATTTTGAACACCGATAATACTTTTTCAAACATTATTTTTAAAACGTTTTATTATAAATTATTATATTTTTATCTGATAATCTGTAAAAGATTTGTTTATTGTAGTTAATTTTCTTATAATAAGTTTTAGAGAAGTTTTTATAGCAAAATTTTTTACTCAACTATACTAATTAATGAATAAGATAAATGAGAATAATATTTCTAATTATAATATAAAAAACTGAAAAATTTTTAAAAACAGGATGGTAAAACAAACTTAACGATAGAATTTTTTTATAAGATTAATAGATAATCAAACTTTAAAAAAAAGAATTATTTAATATTTAAATAATAAGCGTTTAAATATAAATTAAAAATAAAAAAACTGAGAATAAAACTTTAAAGGCTGTGATTTTTTGTATAAACCAAATACTCAATCTTTGTTGGTTTAAATAAAAAATTTAAAGTTTTTAAAAATGAACTAATTGAGAATCAAACATTAAAAAAACTGTTATTTTTTATTATAATCACAGCTTGATTAGTTTTTATATTTTAATAATAAATAAAATATTTAAATTAAAGAGTTTTAAAATTTACTAATTAAGTGTTAACAACTTTTATTGTTCTTGTTGCTTCTATTTTAGTCTCAAAACATTATTTTAAGTTAAATTCAACTCTGTTTTATGGTCCTTCTTCAGTTATAGTTTTTGTTCAGTTTTTGTTGTATGTTATCACAACTAAATAAGATTGTGATAAAGTAAATTTAATACTTTTATTACATATTAATAATTAGTAAATTTCCTTTTTAGATATAAAAGGAAAAATTATAAATGAATTACCACAAATATAAATATAAAATTTATTAAAAATAAAGTTCATATTGTTGTGTTGTGTGACTTCTCCACACTCGTCTGATTTCTGTTCTTCAATTTCTTTAAATAAATCTCTTTTCTTCTTCATAGTTTATTTAATATTATGGGTTTCTAAAAATAATTTCTTAAATACCCCTGTTCCAACATGGGATTCGAACCCATGACTAAAGATTTCTAATCTAACGATGTTAAGTAAATTAGGTTCATCCTTCACATATAATTAAATTAAACAAGCAACGAATACATACACATGACATACTTTATTGTTGATCATGAGTAATTTATAAAAAGTTGATGGTTTAAAGTATGTTTATTGAGAAATATTTATATTCTTTAAAAAGTTAGATATGTTAACAGTTCTATCTGTAAACATTGAGTATTGAGCTTTATGAAATTAAAAAAGATGAGAAAGTTTTTTGAAAGTTAAAGTAAAAAGTTGTTATAATTCTGTTCGAGTCCTATACAGCTAGTGGCTCTGGAAAGCTTAAAATCTTTGATAATGAAATTAATTCTCATTTTCATCTCCCCTTTAAGGATATTTTATTTATAACCACAAAAAGGAGAACTTAAAATAACTATTTTAAAGCCAATATAATGATTGATATCAATTGTAATTAATCTCGGTTGCAACAATTCTATTTAAAATTTTTTTAAGAAAAAAAAATTAGCAATGTGAAAGACTTATGTTTTGTGTAAATATTAAAAAATTAATATTTACATGTAAGAAAATTAATATAAAAAACTTAGTTATGATTGAAAATATGTTAGATACTTAACCACTTCAATAAGATATTAAAACACAGAAAAACTATTTTATGTAAAATAGAACATTTTATAAATAATCACAATTTTTTGATAAATTTTAAGATAAAGCTTTATACAACTTGTTATTCAAAAAAACACAGTTTAATAAATCATTTAATAAAACAATTATAGTTTATGTCGTAACTCAAGTATTTAGCAAAGAAGTAAATTTGTTTATTATAATTTAAATTTGTAATAATCTTTATTCATAATTTAAAAGAGATTACTTTTTGTCGTAATACACCATAAGTAAATTAAAGATAAACACGTTTTTGGAAATTTTTTAAATTATAAATTAATTTTTATACCCATAGAAGTTAAGATGAACAGAGATAACTTAGAAGATAGATATAAAGATAATGAGACGATAGATATAGACACAGTAATACTACCGGTGGATTTTTAGATAATGCAAAAGATTTAAATAAACTTGTTTACTCATCCTCTGCTGATTTCGGCACATTTGTTAATCCAAGCTTTCAGAATTTCTTATTTTCAATAGAAATAACTATTTATTGATGTTATGAAGCTAGTTTACAACATTTTTTAAATAAAATTAAAATTGACTTTAACAAGAATCGAACATTTAAAAACTAATCCCTTCATTTTTCTAAACGAGAGTTCAATTCTTATCTATTGAAAAAAATTATAATTAATATAAATTACATTTTAAATAAAATTAATAAAACATGCTAAAAATTGATCTAAATTTTAATTTATTACGAACAAACACAACTTAAATAAAAATGAAACAAAATTTTTAAAAAATTTAGCTTGTTAAGATAGTTGTATTAAAAAATGACTTAAATTGATATAATTTATTTATTAATATAAAAAAGTTATGAAATGTATCTTGCTCCAACTCCTTCTGATTCTACACCAACTATGTTGGGCATCATCTCATTGTACTTTTTGTGTTATTTGTTTATCTCTTTTAAAATATTTTGATTAGTTTATTAATTTATTTAATACAAAAGATTCTAAATAAATTTTCCTTAAATACCCATCAATTAGTTATAAAATTAATTGTGTTAACAAAAGTGTATAAAGAAATAATAAATTAATTATTTCTGAAAATTTTATGTCTACCTCAAGGTATATAACTCAAAACAATATTGCCGTGTTTTACCTTAGGGATACAACCCGTGACGACATTTTATGTGAAGTAAGACTTAATCTTACTTGTATCTGTTGTGTTGTTAATAATGCTGTTGTTTACAAATTTATTCATTGAATGTTGGGGTTAAAAATTTAGAACAGATTTATGTTTAAATTTTTTTTAAATGAATCTTTTGTAGAAACATAGTTACTACAGTTATAACAGAATCATTTCTTTTGTATTTAATAAAATATAAAAAATTATAAATATAAAAAAATGATGCTTTGGGAATCGAACTTTATAAAATCAATTATAGTTCTTATAAAACACAAAGCCAATTCTGTTTAATTATAATAATTATAAAATATTTAAAGTGATTGAAAATATTTAAAAGAACAGTTTTGATAAAAAAATAACCAGATTCTCTAGTAAAATTATTTTCTTTATATTTAAATGATTTTAAAATTAAAAGATTTTATTTACTCATCTTAAACTAATAAACATTTAACAGTTTGTGATTTATTTCAAATTAAATATAACAGCATTTTATTATAAAAAAGACTTGATAAAAAAACTCTTTTTTTAACTTATCAGAAACAGCTTTCGCATTACAACAATTATTTACATTACAACTCAGTTTATTCGAACCCTAGCACTTATATTAGAGATTTTATGAATTTTAAATTTTAAATTTGGATGTGGTTGATATTTAAATTATAACATAATCTGTCAATTATATTTATATTATGTTATGATATTTTATCAACACATTTATTTTTATTGTTGTTTACATTATTTTTTTAAATGTCATAAATGATATATTCTGTTGATTAATTAAAATAATTTATCATAAACCAATTTTTTTAATAATTATGGATGATGTAATACCGCTTGTTAAGAATGAAGATTATACTAAAAAGATGGTTCTGGTTATATAACAAAAAAATGTTTTTGAAGGGTGTTTTTTTATTACTTAAAAGAGCTTTCTTAAAGTCCTGAATCTCAATAAAATGCTTACTAATTTAAATATAACATTTTATTAAAAATATTTTAAATTAAATTAATAATTTCAAAAAATGAACTTAATGAGACTTGAACAAAAAAAAGAAATCATAGTTTTGTTTGAACTACGACTCATTTGTCTGCTTAATAATAAAATAAAAATATAATTTAAATACTTTTTAAAATGAACTAATTAGGAATTTAATATTTATAATTTACAGTTATTTTTCATTTAATTACTGACTTAAGCTTTATTAATTATAGTAAACAAATAAAATTTTGAAAAAAGTTTATTGTGAACTAATCTTTTAAAAGTGTAACTTTTATTAAAATTAAGATTCAATATTCACAATATTTCTAAAATAAAATAAAAATTTTTACAATGAACTAATTGAAAATTGAACTTTAAAAGAAATTTTATTTTTGTTTATATGATTTTTCGATCAATATAATAATCATTACAATCAATTGAATAACTGTTTAAACTAATTGAATAAAATAGAATTTTCAGGTGTTTTTTACAATCAATATATTAATTTTTGCAACCAATTGAACAAATATTACAATCAATTGAATAATTCAACTATAATTTTTGTAATTTTGCAATCAATATCGTATTTTTTGTAATCAATTACATAATCGCAATTTCTTCAGGATTTACAAAGATATAAAGACATTGAAAAAATGAAAAAAAAATAAAACATAATCTATTCATAAACAATCTCTCTTGCCGCACATCTTATTAAATACCCTGGCATTTTTCGATAAAATGATCCGCAATGATCATAAGTTATTTATTCAAAAGATTCCACAATGATAAGTCTCAATTGAGATTAGTTCAAAGCACCACGTGCACAATTAAATTTTCCAAACAGGAAAGATATTTTCTATTGGTTCTAGAAAAGTGAATAAGGGGTGAATACTTTAGAGTATATCGAGAAAGTTCATTATCTTTTAAAAGACCCTTGTAATGATGGATTTTGATATTATCCATAATAAAAACAGGGGACTCAATACCTTTCTCAGTACAAGCGGCCTTTAATTCTCGAAGAGAAGTTTAAAAACATTCTTTGTTCACTACCATTTCGTGAACTTTATCGAAGATCTTTTATATTTGTTCATTGCTAACACAACAGAAATATTTCTACTTCTGAGAGCAGAGATAGTGAGGTATGCAGATTGTCCATTTAAATATTTACCTCTACTTAGGCGTGTCACCACTGAAAACACTACCTAATCGAATTAAATTTTTTTTTCTACATTTTCTGTTTATTAATACTGAATCAATACCATTATTACTAACATCAGAAAAAAATTAAAGGGTTTAATGTACATAGGATGGTATAGTAATGTCTGTTTTTAAATTTTTTGATAATATTAACAACCATGTTTGAATCCTGTTCGGACTAATAACTTTATTTTAGAATAAAGCTTATTAGTTAGTGGAATAAATTTTTGATTTAAATTAGAATGATAGGATTTAAATCAATTTAATAATCCGATAACATGATGGTATTTCTTCTTGGTATTGACTGGAATTAACTTATCAAACTTGTCAATTTGTGAAAAATCAGGTCTTTTTCCATCACTCATTATTATTTGTCTTAAGTAGTTTACCTCACTTAAAAAAAAGAATTTATTTCATACAGTGGCAGTCAAAAAACGCAACTGATAAATAGTGACATAGAAAATGTTACTAAAGAATAAATTTTATATGTTTTAGTAATATGGGTGGATAAATAAATGTTTTTATTTTAAAGAAAACTGTTTATTTATGGTAAGTAAACTAATAAAAATTTTAAACAGCTGGTAAAAAAATTTGCAAATCAGAATTTAAAAAGTTTTTTCTCTAAATTTAATAATCTAATATAGCTTTTTTATCCTCTAAATGACAAGAAATTTATCACATAAAATAAAATACAAATTATTACATTATATTAAGAGTGTTATTTACAAGTTCAATTAGCAGAAAAATTTAATGTTAATAAATCTACAATATCAAGATTGATATCTAAATTTAACAAAAATAATATTGTTTTACGTAAAAGGGGAAGCGAAAGACCAAAATTACTAGATAAAATGATATAAAATTTTTTAAAGACAATATTAATATTAATCCTAAAATAGGATCTACAAAATTATCTAAAATAAATTAAAGATAAAAAAAAGATTAAAGTTTCTCCTCGTACTATTCGACGTGAATTAAGTAAAAATATTTTTGATGGTTTTATTTCCCTTAAAAAACCAATGCTTTCAGATAAAAATTAAAAAAAAGATATGATTTTACAAAAGTTAATTTATGGAAAAAAAAGATTATTGAAGACAAATTCTCTGGTTTGATGTAACTATAATTAATGTCATTGGATCTGATGATGAATTTATATGAGAAGAAAAATGTGTGATAGATATTTCTATAAATACCTTAAATATACAATAAAGCCCAGTAAAGGAAACATTAAACTTTTTGGTTGTTTCTCATATAATGGTGTAAGTATATTGGAAATAATAAAAGGAAATATAGATGTAATTATGTATACAATGAATTTAAACAAAAATCTAAAAAAATTAGCAAAGGGTTTAGTCTTGAATGAAAAATTGTCTTTCAGTGAGATAATGATCCTAAACACACTGTTAAGATCACAGATGATAGGTTTGAAAAAAATGATATCAATATTTTAGATTACCCTTCCCAGAGTCTAGATCTTAATCTGATTGAAAATCCTTACCAATATTTAAAATTACATGTTCCTAAAAGATTACCAAAATTAGTCAAAGATTTGAAAAAGTAATAAAGGAATGGCACAAAATACCAGTTGAGGTTTGTTAAACATATTTTTATACCATGGAAAGAAGATTCGAAGTAATTTTTAGATCTAAAGGTTGTCATTGTAAATATTAATTCTTAGTTACAAGTTTTTTGACAGCTTGTTTAAAATTTTTATTAGTTTATTAACCATAAAAAACAGTTTTTTTAAATAAAAACATTTATTTATATAACCACATTACTAAAATATATAAAATTTATTCTAAAGTAACATTTTCTATGTCAATATTTATTAGTTGCGTTATTTTGACTGCCACTGTATGTCAAACTAGTTAACACGAATTTTTAATATTAATAGGTATTCCATTATTTTACATGCTTAAATAATTGTTAAAAATATTTGTACTCTTCATTTTTTTTATCAATATTAAAGGTAAAAAATTTTAACAATTTTTTAGTTTCAATTTAATTATGACTATTAATTTTTTAATTAAATTGTTATATTACTCATAGCAATTGTGCACGTTGCGAGATTTTTACTAAATTTGAGATTAGGTATATAAAAATTAAAAAAAATTAATTAGATTTTACAAAAATCAAACATTCAAAAAACAATTGCTTTATTTCCTTAAATGAATGATTAATTT
>LVKB01000067.1:0-18103 GCA_002087885.1 Hepatospora eriocheir
TCAAACACTTTTATACTTAAATTCATGTAGAATTTATAAAGTTTTATTTTAGTGTCTTCGTCTCTTACATCTCCTACTTTATAGGGTGTTCTTTTTAAATCCATCTTTAGTGTTGTAAAAGAATCTTTAATTAAGTTTATATCTTCATCTGTGATATTTTCTATGTAATTTTTAAAACTTTCTTCCAGCTTATCTTCTTTAATTCTTTTTTCTATAGCAAACTTTAGAGTTTTATTATTCATTTTATTTGCATTTAAAAATATTTTTTCATGTAAAAATAAAGTAATTATAAGAATTGATATCAAAAATAATAAAAGTATTTTGATTAAACTTCTATAATCACAACTTGGCTTCTTAAAAAACTCTCTTTCTTGACATATTTGTATGTTTTTTAATGATTGGTTATTAAATTCTGTTATATGTTTTTCAGCCATTTTAAAAAATAAAGGGATAAATTTTTAATCTAAATAAAAATAATAGAGATTTTTAATTTTTTGTTAAAATAAATGTTTAATTAAGAACATTACAAGAAGATAATTACTTAAAGGTGTTATCTAGTTTAAATAAATATATTTTTTATAAATTAATTTTAACTCGTTAAATTAATCAATAAACTATAAAATGAATGATTCAAATTTGAATAATTATAAATTGATTTAATACGTTAAAAATCACTATAAAATAATAAAAATTTTGTGTGTTTATATAATTAAGTCATTGCTTGAATAGTAGTTTGATTGAGACCTTTTAGTTCTAATAATTTGTTATAATTTTCTTAAAACTTTTTATTAACTTTCTTAAACAAAAGCATTACAACAACACAATGTTTTTAAATTTACTTTACATTATCAATCATGCATTATTTTATTTATATTAAAAATAAATTTGTTTCTTTTAACAAACAAAGTTTATATTTATAGTTTTTATCTTAAAATTTTATTTATAAATATCTATTTATAAAATTAATAGCTAAATGTTTTATAATAAATCTAGTTTTATTAAAACTTTAATAAGATTTAAATTTAATCAACTTATATACATCAGTCTTAATATTTAATAAGTTTTTACAAAAATATTTTTGTTGGTAAAAAGAAACAAATTATAAACCCATAAATATGAATAACGATACAACTAAATTTATTTCAAGCATAGGAACATCATTCATCAAAGAGAATTCAGACAAATATGTAAAAGATAACAAAGGAATGATTAAAGAGAAAATAAGTGAGATCAAAGAGTTTTTTAATATAAACGATTCACTTGTACTTGATAAATTAATTCTAATCTGTTACCCATTCTATAGCTCCTCAGAATTTCTATACAAACAAGATTTATACATTCCAATAGTTAGTTTCATGACTTTTATACTTTTATCTTCACTTGATTTAGGTATTAAAGGATTGTTTAAACCAGAAAAACTGTTTGTGTCATCATCAAAAAACATAACGGTTATATTAATATTAGTTGGTTTGTATAAACTTTTATTTTATTTGTTAGGATTCTCAATAGGTGTATTGGATATTTTATGTTTCTGTGGATATAGATTTGTGCCTATGTGTATAATTAAGCTGTCATCACTAATAATTTACAGGTATGTTTACTACCTAATCATTGTCTATCTGTTTGTTTGTTATTTCTTTTTCATTAGTAGATCAATTTATAATCACTTACAAGATTTAGTTAGTAATAAGATAAATGAATATGGAACACATGATTTAATAAGTTCCAGGAAGTATTTATTTGTAGTTTCTATAATTGAATTAACTGTGATTGTTATTGGAATTCAATAAAACTTTTAAATAAATTTATTTAGAACTGAGAGTAGAATATCACTAAAAGTGTTAAAAGGAAAATTCCCATCAGTAATACAGGCATTTCAGAAAAATCACCTGAAATGTGCAAAGAATTATTATCTAACCTTAAAAATATTGAATACAATCCAAATAGGATTGATACAAACATAAATAAAACACCCGAGTTATGAGCTTTATTAAAGTTAAGAAAGAAAGTCCCTAGTGATCCCAATGACACTGACAAGTATAACCAATTTTTATCTGATAAGTTAGTTGGTAAGTTATTTGAGTTTAGAGAATTAACAACAACTAATTCATTTGCTGAATTGATTTCTTCTTTTAACTTATATTTATAAAAAGATCTTAACATATCAAATTCTTTTGTAGTTTCTATTTTATAAGAAAGCCTCTTATCTACTTTAATTATGTTAAAATTAACGAATCTAAAATTTTTATTATGATCACCAATCTCAATATCCGAATCGACATAAATATGAAACTTTTTAAATTTAAATATTCTTCTTTTGTATCTTATAACAAACAAATTATCTTCTGTATTATCAATATTAATTTCTGACATTGATTCAACCTTAATCTTTTTATAAGAGTATTCATCTGAGAATATTTCATCAGTAAGAGGAATGTCGTTTTTCATATTATTAAACATTTCATATCTAAAGAATTCAACTCTATTTTTCTCTTCTCTTATCTTAGTTACATCATTAGGATACTTACTTTCTATTAAATATTCTTTTACTAATTTAATTGGAAATAACTTAGTTAGTAAATAAGTAATTCTATCTACGTTTTCATATGTTCTAAAATTTATCAATTTAGAATATTCTATCTCAAACAGTTTCTCCCCAACTCTCTTTAATTGATCATTTATATACTTTTTATAATCACTTGGAAATATAAACCCTGAGTTCTTATTAAATCTGTTAATAATTCTTCTCAAAATAAGTATCTCGTTTATAATTAACTCATTTAAATTATTTTCTTCTAGAATGTAAATATTGCTATCTATAAAATTAATGAATCTATCAAATTTACCTTCTAATTTACTAAAAAAGAGATCTCTTTCATATTCATTTATTCTTGAAATAACTTCTAATTCACTAAAATTAATTGACACCATGTGCTTGTTTAATCCAAAACAATTGAATTCTTTAAATAAAAAATACTGAAACAAACTAGAAAACAAAACTCCAAATAAATTTATAATAACTCTTTTACATCCTTAGCTAATGAAGTAACATCTTTAAGATCAACTGGTTTAGGTTTTTCTAATACAAGTTCTCCTTTTATTAGAGATTTTAATTCAGAAAAATCTTCTCTTTCATCAATAATATCACAACCATAAATCAATAGTTTTGTTAACGAATACCTTTTAGCTACTTTAATTAAATTATTATAAGCCCTTCCTTCCTCTTCATCTGATAAATAATTAAATGAAATATCTAGATATAACTCTTCTTTATCTTGTAATGATCCAGGCATATACTTAACTTCTGGTTTACTACTTAAGAATTCTAAAAGTTTATAGATAACTTCTGAATCACTTGATTTAATATCACGAGCAGCCAAACTATCAAGGGTTGATGAATGTATATACTCTTTTAACTTTATATCATCATCTATCATAAATCCTGATATATCAAGTGACTTTAAATTTAACTTACTAAATAAATCAAAAAGGAATGACATGTCTGTCTGAATGTAATTACTTCCAAGATTTAAAGTTTTTAAATTAGTTAACTTTGATATTGTTTCACCAAAAGATTCACTAAAATAATTTGCTCCATTCTTTGCTAAAGACAAATAAGAAAGTTTTTTCTTATTAATTAAACATTTCTCAATTCTTTCAATTCCATCATTTCCCAGTCCACAATTTCTAAGATCTAAATGTTCAATTGGTGAATCTTCAATCAATTTACACAATTCTTCTGGAAAATTAGCTGATAAAGCATTTGAATTTAAATCAATTGATTTTATCCTACCTACAACCGGTTCATACAAAGACTTTATATTCTCTGCTATCATATCTTTATCTAGTCCTCCACAAATACTATCAATTTTAATAGTTTCTAATCTATTTAACCCTTTAATTGTATTCATAATTGCTTTAAAAGCCTCTGGATAGTAATTATTATCACTTAAATCAACAATCTTAATAGTAGATTTGTTCTTTTCTAACTCATTTATAATTTCCCTAACATCATCAGCTGATTTATAATCTTTAACAAATGATTGTACTTTAAAGAAGATCATTTAATAAACGGTTAATTTTTATTAAAAACTCTTTAAAATTTTTATAAAATAAAAAGCTTTAATAACAATCTTTCAATCAAAATAAAATATAAATTTAATAGTGTTAATATGTAAAATCATGATCAATTATACAAAATTAGAAAATTTGTTTATTTAATAAATAAATATCTATCTGTTTAATACCTAAAACAATTTATTTTTTATTTATAAATCTTAAAAAAAGGAACCCCCATGATAAAAAACAAATACAAAAAAGGAGAAATTTATAACATGAACAGTCGGAGTGAAGGTGGTTATAGTGAGAGTGATGTACTATCTGAATCACAGTATTTTTATGATAATTCTTCCTGTGAGGAACTAAAATCGGTTATATATGAACCCGAAGACCAAATTTTATGGGAACACTTTAAATACCAGTTCTATGAACTAAAAGCTGGTAGGTTAGCAGAATCTAAGTTTTTATTTCCAGCTTTCAAACTTATTGAAGACCATGAAAAGGTTAAAGATTTCAAATCAAGGGTAAGGTTAAGGAACAAAAAAAATTTTAGAACATCAGATCAAATTAAAATTGATGTTGATGAAGAATCAAAATTTGTCAAGAGTTATAATGATTTTAACGATAATATTTTTTCAAATACATTTAATGGACAAGAATACGTATGTCCTGTGGAAATTTGTAAAAAACCGTTTCCTACAATGGGGAGAATGAAAAGACACTATATAACACATACTGATATTAAACCTTTTAAATGCAGAAATAGAGGGTGCGACAGGAGATTTAGTCGAAAAGATAATATGCTTCAACATTATAGAATGCACTGTCAATTTGGTAACAATAATTAAATTAATTTTTTTAAACTTATTTATTGATCTTTTTAAATTTTTGATTAGTGGAACTTTTATAATCATTAAATAAATCGATTAAAGAATCAAAGACCTGTTCATTGTTATTAGAATCCTTGTTGACTAAATCTTCACATGTTGAATAATTAAAAGGTTTTAAATCCAACAAGCAGTTTGAGTTTATATCCAATCCTAATTGACAGTTTTCACATTCTGTTTCCCTTATT
Source organism: Hepatospora eriocheir (assembly GCA_002087885.1). Classification (NCBI taxonomy): domain Eukaryota; kingdom Fungi; phylum Microsporidia; family Hepatosporidae; genus Hepatospora; species Hepatospora eriocheir. The sequence continues at coordinate 5,135 of LVKB01000067.1, forward strand.
TCTTTAAAGATCATTTTTATATTAAACGGTTAATAAAAAAATTTTATTTATTAAATTTCCTTAAGAAAAACTCTTTTCCCGTAATTATTTTCAAAGTCTTTGTTGTCTCTTTGTATGGTTTTATAACCGTTAAAAGTTTCTAGTTGAATTCCTTTTCTTCCCACCATAGTTTCTAATTTGTTAAACAAATTCTCAACAACATCATTCTTTTTTAACTCAACATACACTGATTTATGATTATGTAACATAACCTTAACTACAATATATCCATCATATCTCACTGTATTCTGGGTGTCACTGTTTGTTGTTGAATTTTCTTTCAGTCTTAGTGAAGCCTGGTTTGCAATAATGGTTTCTTGAATATCCTTAATCCTAATTTCAGCAGCTTGTTTTTCTGATTTAACTTGAGCTTGATGTTCTCTACATTTAGCTAAACTCTGCTCCCTCTCTTCCTTCAACTTAGTCTGTTTAGTTAGCATTATCATTTCAATATAGTCATGTGCATCCTGAATAGTGTTGATATTGCCCTCTGAAATACCCTTTTCTATTTCTTTCTCTGTTAGATTGTTGTCCTGTAGTATCTCAATTATCTTCTCTTTAGAAATGTTTTCTTTGACCATTTGTTTTTAATTAATGCAGTATTTTATTTAAATATTTTAACCCCATAAATAAGAATGTTTGTGATATCCCCAAATGTGATGCTAGATGATGAAACTTATACAATCATTGGTGAGTTAAATGAAATAGATGGTGATTGTTTAACATTGAAGGTTAATAACAATTTATTTAAAGTTAAATATAAAGATTTAGAAGAATATAAAAGCAAGTATGTGCTTGTTGAAGGTATTTATAGAGGAGGTGTTTTAAATGAAGAATTGGTTTATAAACTTGAAGATGACTTTAATTTTAATAATTTTTTGAAATTAGCTTCTTTAACAGAAAAACAAAGGGAAATTTTTTAATAAAGTGATTTTAATTATTATTTATCCAAATGAGAGTATTAAGAATCCTACTAGCAAACAAATTATCTTCTTTAACCATTCATTTCCATCATAATAATCTCTTGTCATTAAGGGGGTAATTTTTTTTATATATTTTTGAATTTCTACAATCTAAGTATCTTTATAGTTTTTATCAGAACATTCTATGATTACTATTAATTTTATATAAAAAATGTTTGTATGATTTAACAAACAAATTATATTTTTCTTATAAATATAAATTAGCATAATTATAAAATATTCTATAAGATTGTATATTACTTTACTGTATTTAAAGATCATAAAAAGGTTTATAAATGAATATTCCAATAAAAATATATTGTGGATTCACTCTTTTAGATACAAATTATATAAACAAGTGGAATTATTAACTTACTAGGAAATAATTTCAAATGTTTTGAAAAAATTAATTTTTAAATAATAAATGAACAAAGAAAAGAAAGAAGAATTTTTAGAATATTTATTATCAAAATCATATAATTCTAAATGTGCGCATTGTAATAAACCATCTCCTTCTTGGGCCTCTGTTACACTTGGATTATTTGTTTGTCTAACATGTGCAGCTTTACACAGAAAACTCGGTCCAACCAAATCCCGAATTATTAGTCTCTCATTAGATAACTTAAACGAATATTCTCTTAGAAGATTATATGTTGGTGGTAATAAAAATGTTAAGATATTTGATATTGTTGATATCTTTAATAATGAAAATAACCAAAAAGTACTTGCAAAAGAGCTTGATAAAAAGGTTGAAGAAAACGAAAAAAACGAACCAGGTGAGACGTTTATGGATAAAGTAAGCAAAGGTAATAAGTATAAGTTTGATAGTGATGTTAAAATAGAAAAGAAAACAATGAAGAAATTTGGTGAGGATATATCAAGTGATAATATAACAGAAGATTCAAACGTTGAAGAAATAAAAGAAACATCCCACGGGCCCAGAAGAGTAATGTCAATTAATATAACAACTCTCAGTAATCAAATTAACAATGACCATCTCATAGAAGATAAAGCTACAGTATCTAACAAGTTAAAGAGGTCAACCAAGAAAATAAATAAAAGTGATACTTCTAGAACACCCTTCTTAAAAAAATAAGAAATAAAATAAATTTAAAAATAATTTAACAGAAAATGGATTCAGAGGAATTAAGAAAAAAACTAAGAACTAAGAAGTTTACTTTATTTGATAGAAAGACAACTTATAAACAACTTTTAATTCCAAACTTTAATGATACCAAACTTAAAGAGGAGTTTAAATACTTAAATAAATTGATAAACAATCTTGATAAAGAAATAAATAAACAAATTGATATTGATATAAAAAGATTGCCAATTGAAAGTAGGTTTATTAACGATAAAAACATAGAATTTATTTATAATCAAATATTGGGAATGGTTGTCTGTGTTTTTCCTAAGGTTAGTTATGTTCAAGGTATGACTGATATTTTAGTGCCGTTTGTAAAGTTGTATCTAAATCAATCTTCATCACATACCAAAGGAATAATTATAAAAGAAGAAGATATTATTAACGTATTTTGTTGTTATAAAAACTTAATTTCTAAATTAAGAAATAATTTATACTTGATTCAATCTAATTTAGCTAAATTAACTAATAAGTGGTTGTTACTAACAGATCCAATTTTGTATAACCATTTAAAATCTCATAACATAGATATACATTTACTAACAATAAGATGGTATAGTTGTTTATTTACAAGAGAATTCCAAGGAGATAAATGGTATCTGATTTTTGATTATTTATTAACATATAGTGATATAAATGACGGAATAATATCTGTAGCAGTTTCATTATTGACAATTCTTAAGAGAAAAATAGTAAGACTTGATTTTTATAAAACTTTGATTTACGTACAAAATTACAAGTATGAAAACTTAAGTATAAAAACAGTAATAGAAGGTGCATATGAAACTTGGGAGAGTTATAACAATGAAAAGAAGAAAATAAGAAGAAATAAATAAAAATAATCTAATTTTATTCATCTGCTCTAAAACCTGCAATGCCTTCAGTTAAGTTATTTACATCAACGTTTGGATCAGCAAGAATATCGTAGTCATTTTGTAAAGGTTCTAAAGATATTTGAGCACTTAACTGTACATCATCAGCAAAGAGATGTTTTGTAAGTATTTCAAAAGGCTCTGCAAAATTATAACCACTTTTAGCTGACATCTGAACAATTCTCACATTAGGATTATTTGATTCTTTAACTGCTCTAAAAACAGCTTTTTCAGTAGCAGCATTCTTAACTAAATCAATCTTATTAAGACAAACAACCAGACATGGATTTGCTTTACCGTTAGCTAAAGTGAAGCTATTTAAATATTTAGGAAGATTAGTGATAGTCTCTCTACTTGTAGCATCAGCAAATATAAAAGCACCAGCTGCCTTTACATAATAACCATCTCCAAGACCCTTGTGTTTCTCCTGACCAGCTGTATCCCACACCTGATATTCAATTTGAGCATCACCATTAATGTTTACCACTAAATTCTTAATAACTGCACCAGCAGTAGCTTCATATTTTCTAGTAAACATACCGTTTAATACTCTATTAATATAGGTAGTTTTACCAACTCCACCATCACCAATCAAACAAACTTTTATCTTATAGTACTCACCTGGAACATATTTAAGACATTTGTGCAAATCTGTTACGTGTTCTGTGCTCAACAACTTTTCAATTTTTGTCATTTATTAAGTTTTATGGGTTAAAAAATTTAATAAAAAATTAATTCATAAAAATGTACGGATTGTTAAGAATTTACATTTCCTCATTTTTCTTTGAAAAGGATGATTCAACTATTTCAATAGACGATCTTAAACTAAATGAGGATTATTTGGTATTTATTTACTATAAAGATAAAACATTCAATTGTGGTGCGTGTGAATATTATAAAGAATATTTAAAGAATGTAAATGTAAAAGTCAAATATTTAAACTTTGCTACTAACAAGTTATTAGCTATTAGATTTCATCAGTATAAATTCCCTGCCTTTATCTTAAAGAAAGATAATCAATACTTTGTCTTAAATCCCATTGATGGAAATGACTTAATTAAGAAGATAGATGATTCTAATGGGTTTAGTATACTTAAATACCCACCAACATCACTTTACTCAATCATACTTTCCTATTTTAATGTAATCATATACACAATGATGGGTCTTTTTTATAAATCTTTAAATTTTATACCTGAATGGCTTTTAGTATTAATAATTCTTTTTATAGTAATTTACTTAACAGTGAGCATTTTAGAAGTTTTATTTAAAATGTAAATTTATTTTAAATTAGATAATAAATTCTTATAATAAATGCTTAATTGCTCATTAACATCCTCAAAGTGATGAATTAGATAAAGAATTATTTTCTCTTTATTTTTAATTGGTAAATTTGGACATTCTAAATAACTCTTGTAACATTCTATTACTTTCTCTTTGTTATTATCAAGTTTATATACTTCTGCTAAGTAAAGGTAACTGTCTGTCTCATTCATTTCTATTGCTTTCTTAAAGTATATTACTGCATTTCTATAATCATTATACTTTAAATATACTCTTCCTATAAATTTATATAACTGTGGTTTGTCTAGTGAATTATACTTAGATATTTGATTAACTGAATAAAACATCGTCTCATTATAAAATCCTAATGTATAATAGGATGAGATCACTCCTATCATTGCATTACAGTTACTCTCTTCTACTTTATTTAGATAGAAGTGTGCATTACTCTTATCTTCTAGACACTCATACATCTTTCCTATCCATGAATAGATGTATGGTTTACATTTGTTGCCATTATAATTTTTAAAACATTCTATTGCAATATCATATTTCTTTTTTAAGGCATTATATATACCATCCACTAATTGATTATCATACTTTAACTTTAATTGATACAATTTTAATTCATCATTGTTAATATAATATTTCAATCCTGTAAATGCTAAATATGTATTATCTACTAACATTAAATTTAATTCCATATCATGATCATCCACGACGTTCATAAGATGATTATATGTTATGTTTGTTAATGTAATATCATCACCCTTGAGTCCTGTAGTATCTAATAATATTTCATTGTTAAAATAATATTTAATATCAATAGATCTTTCTATAAATAGAAATTTTCTTAAAATCTCATTACTTCCTATAACGTGAAAATTAACCATATAAATGTCTTCATTCTCACTTGGATGTTCAATATTCCACACTATCTCTAACATACACTCATAAAATACTGGTATCTTCTCTAATACCTTAAATAACAATTCTACTTTCTTTTTATACTTGCCTACCAAATATAAAACATAAATATCATTATAATTAGATTCATCTAGTTCAACTTGATCATAAACCTTTAAGTAATTCTTCATTCTAACATACTGAATAACATTATTGCAACAGTTACATACTAATGTTTTATTATTAAAAGTTTTACAAACAAGTAAAGTAAATGCCTCTTTATAATTACCCTGATTTTCACAGGAAATAGCAAATAGTTCCAATCCACTTCTACCACAGTTAAATCTCATTTGTTTATATTCATCATCAGTGTTATTCAATAAAAAACTGAAAGATAACAATTCATTTCGATTAATTAAATCTTCAAGTATTTGTTGAGTGTTTAACTTGTTCATTAAAAAATTAATAAAAATTATAAATTAACAGAGAAGTTATTTAATTCAAATTTATTTTATAGAGTTAGTTATTTAAAGAAATTTCATTGCATCTAAAAAACTATCAGTTCTTTCCCATTTATCAGTATTGTTCATGTAAATTCTATTTTTGAATTTGTTTAATAATAAAATTTTTAATTCCTTATTACATTTCTTATCTAAGACAGTTAATATTGCCTTTAACTTATCTGAATTAAACTCATTTAATATTTGATATAAAATTTCACTTTTCTCACTATTATTTAAACTACTTGTAACTGACAATAAATATTCTCCTATAAAAATTGGATTCCAGGTGTAAATACATCCAAACATTATTCTTGGCACTGATTTTTTATATTTTGTATGATCACTTTCATTGAGTGATTTAGGAGGATCCAATAACAACACTCTTGTTAGTAAAATTATACTCCTTAATGTCCAATCAGCTGAAATCCATTTGATGGTTGTAATTGTTTTTGATTCTCTGTATAAGTTTATATATTTTTTAAGATGAGATCCTATTAATTTGCAGTTCTGTTCATTCTTTATCCATTCCATAAAATTAGCACCATATTCATTATCCATTTTTGTAACACTGTGCTCAATAGTATCAAACAAATGATCTTTTTTTATTTTATCTTTCTTCTGCATATTCAAGGGCTTGGGTTTAAGTTTGTTTTTATTTTAATTTAAGAGGGAAAGGGGTAAAGTTTATTATGAGATTTGTTTTTAGCAAATAAAATTTTTCTTTAAAACTTTTATTGATTTTTCTGTTTTTTTACTGTTTTATCTGTTTTTAATTTAACATATTAAAATTTTAATTCCTTTTTAAGTTTAAAATTAAAAAATTCTTTTATTTCAAAATAGTTAATTTTTTAATAGTAAATTAATAATTATATAATAGTAAGTTATTAATAATAAGTTATTTAATAGTAAGTTAATTTGTTTAAAAAATTATTTAATTTTTAATTTAATGAATAAGTTTTGTAAAATACTTATAATTAATTCCAGTCTTGTTAGTTTATTACTTATTATAGCTTATATATCTATTATTAAGTTAAGAATTGAATATAAGTATAAGAATAGTGATGAATTAAATAATATGTTAGATGAATTTCTTACTAAGCAACATGTAAATTCCTTATATCAATAAAATAATTATTTTTTACCAAAAATAATTTGTTTCTTTTAGCAAACAAAATGTGTAAGTATTTAAAAATGCATTGAATATAATGCATGAATAATCCTAAAAGAATACAAGGTGAATTAATTAATTTTGGTTATTCCAGTGAGACTGAATGTTATTCCGATTGTTCAGATTGCACTTCTTATACTTCTGAAAGCAGATTGAATGACAATGAGAAAGAGAATGGATTAGAAAAGGCACAATACAAGCCTAAATCAATTAGATATGAGGGTAAAGACAGAGAAGGATTGTGTGAAATATGTAAGAAGTGGTTCAAACTAAGAACAAGTTCATATTGGTATCACATGAATTATAAACATGGAATATGTTCAAATTATAAAAAAATACTTGATCCCATCACAAGAATTAAATCCAGACTCATTCAAGGTTACTGTATGTTTTGTAAAGATTGGATAGATCTAAGTTCAATTAGCAGGGAATACATTTATAGTTGGTATAGACATTTTATTAAAACACACCACAACAAACTTACTAAACCTAAAAACTATAAAAGTATAAGAAACATTCCATATAAGAAATATTACTATCACAAATATAAAGATGATGACAAAGAAAATTAATAAAATCTTGTTTTATTTTAAAATCACATCCTTCAATCTAAATCTCTCAAAAAGAAATGTTTTAGGGTCACTGATGTCACCAATCTTAAAAACATTTGCATAAATATCAACTGTAAAACTTTTTGTTCCAATTATACAATCAAGAAAACTTGGTACACTTTTGGAATATTTTAAAGTTAAATCAATAAGTTTGGCATTTTGATTGACTTGATATATTCCATTCATTAATTCTTTAAACCCTTTGTATCTGGGACAAAGAACATTGTTAAAAGGTTTGATATTACGTAATTTACAAAATTCATTTGACTCTCTTTGTTTTTGATAAGTTTTTCTAGTGCCTTCAGGGTAAATTAAAATATAAGAACTGATCATTGATTTGGTGATGTTTTTTAAATAGTCTCTTATTACGCTAATATCTTCAGTAAAGTTTCTTGAAATAGTACAAAATTTCAAGAGTTTGAGTATTTGACCAGCTACGGGTATAAACATTACTGATTTCTTATGAAGAATATTAATGTATTTTCTATCATCTTCTAAATAATCTGTTATTATAAATGAATCAATAGATGTGCAATGATTGCTTATAAAAAGATTAATTCCAGATAATTTGAATAACTTAAAAGACTTTCTATGTCTTATGTCTACTGTTAGTGAAATCCATTTAACAGCAACTGGTATTATAACTTCATATGTATAGAACGATATGATTGGATAAGATATAGAATGACAATAATATGTAATGAATGATAATATTATTATAGGAAAACTAAATAACAATACTAATATGAAAGTTAAAAACATTCCTAACTTATAAGCTCTTATTTTTATAGTTTTCAACAGCGATATCATTTTAAAAATTCAATATTTTTTATTAAAATTTTTAAATCATTATTGTTTAATATATTGATTTAGTTTTTATTATAATCTTTTATAAAAGTTCAATAAAAGTCTTTAAAAGGTTCAATTAAAAAGTCTTTAAAAAATCAAACTTATTAAAAATCATCTGAATAGTAAAATCCAAGGTTTTTTTATAAAAAATTCTAATTACTAATAAATAAATATTTTAACAGTTGTCATTAAACGCTTTTTTTAATTAATTTATTATTCTGATTGATAATCTTAAAAATAAATATAGTTATTCTCAAACACCACAATATAACAAATGTTTTTGATTGTGTTAGATAAAACTAAATGAATCTTTTAATAGAAATTTTATATTAAAAATAAATATCTTTAATAAACTAACTAACTCTATAAAATATTAATTTTATATTAATTTTTAAAGCAATGAAAATAAATGAATATTTAAGACAATCAATTATTAGATTATTTGAATTAAGAGTAGAAGATATAAACACGTGTATTGAAGTAGTTAAAAAAGATAAAACAACATTTTTAAAAGCAATAGAAGTGGTATTTAAATACGCACCAGAAAGTTCAATAGTTATTTCAAAATTGATTAAAAGACTCAAAAATGAATTACCAGATTTACACGATAGTACACTTAAAATACTAGAGAAAGAAGAGTTTGAAAGTGATATCATTAAAAGTAAAGAAATATTTAAAAATGTACTAAATAACAATTTGAATGTTTTACCAGAATCTCAGTTTATTATTTCTAACATATTTAATAATTTTCAATTTAATAATTATATGATTGTAAAGAGATGTGCGTTTATTGAATCTAAAGAGATTATTAAATATTTAAAAACTTTTTTAAGTCACGATAATCTTTTAGTGGTTGTAAAATTATTTGAAAACAACACTAACTTTTTTAATGAATTGTACTTGAATTACAAAGAATTTACTGATAAAAACTTAGTTAAAATGTTAATATCTTTAATATTCAATTCTTATGAATACAGTGAAATAGAAGATGAAATGTTTGGAGAAATGTTTGATGTTGTTGGATGTGATTTTATTAAAAAAATTGGTGATGATAAAATCAAGAGGTGTGGAATTGCTTATACTGAATATACACCCGAAATAGATTTAAGTAATGTTTATACAGATCCTAACTATTCAGGTGAATTTAAATTTGATGATTTTATTCAAATTGCTTCTAAATCACCAGAACATGCTTTATTCTATTTAGAAAAATATAATATTCCAAATAAGGAAGTTGTATATCTTAAATTAAAAGAATTATGTGGTGAAAGATTTTATGAAATAATTACTAAATAAATTCTTTATTATAAATAGTTAGTTAGTAAATAAAAAACAATTACTGTAAGAATGTAAAAGTGTCTTTTACTTGCAGTTTTTAAACTTATTTTCTCACTATATTTTTTTACATCTTTTAACTCTCCTTCCCACGTATTAATTACACCACTGTTTTTACTAAACAACACATAACTCATTTCTTTATCCTTATAAATACTTCTACAGTTATAATTAGAACTGCCCACAATCATAATTGCTAAATCTTTATATCTCATCCAAATACCTTTTTTATGAAAAGAAGTGTTTTTTCTGTTGTACTCATATAAATTTACTTTCTTACATTTTGACAAGACGTAATAATTTGAATAAGAATAAATATTAGTAACAACTTTGTTAAATATTCCAAAATTTTGGTAGATGTTTATACTAGGTGATGGTGTATACAAATTAAATTCCTTGTTCTTTAAAATATTGATTATTTCAACTGGGAAATTAGAATAAGCTGATGAAACAGTCAGTTTACTGTAATTTAATTCAAAAAGATATTTCAACAAATTAAGTTCATTACTTTCCCTAAATGGTATACAAATTATTTTTTGATTAATTAAGTTTAAATCAACCTTATTAGTTAATTTAAACATTTCAATGTTCATGTTAATTTTAAATATTTCCTCAATAATAAACTTCTTTAGTTTATCATTTTTAACGATGATGTATCTATCAACTCTATTAGTGAAATAATCATCATCAAGATTTGCTCCTGTTAATAAAATTTCATTATCAAAAATAAAACATTTAATATGAAAAATTGATAAGAAGTCATTAACTATTTTTGGAAGTATATATAAAGTATCAGTATCAACTAGATCAATAATATTTTTTAAACCATTTTCATTGATAAGTCTTTTTAATTCAACACTCTTATGATATGATCCACTTGGTATTAAAATTTTTGTAAATTTGTTTTTTCTAACTCTCTCTCTTAATAACTTAGACAATTTAACTGATTTATTATTTGTTCCAATATTAAGACAGGCAAGATAAGCATAATTTGATTCTTTTAACCCTTTACAAATAAACTTATAGAACTGATCTGGATCACTTAAATACTGAAGGTTGTCTAATTCAAAAATATGAGAATTACTTATTGGTAGATGCATACAAAACATTATAAAATCTCTTTTATTTGTTTCAAAATCAAAACAATTTAGTTATTTTTCTTAAAATAATTTTATTTTTTCTCACTAAAATCTATAACCTCATTAATTCTAACAATAGAAATAGCAGCTTCAGTAGCAGCTTTAAGTGCTTTTAACTTGTAAATAGCGGGTTCAATAACTCCATGAGAAATATTATCTTGAACAGTAACTGAATTTAAATCAAGTCCATAAAACATTGATTCTTCTATTCCAATTGAATTTCTAGTGAATAGTTCACTTAAAATTACTCCGCTATCAACATCTGCATTAGCACAAAGTTGTTTAACTACTTTCTTTAATGAATCTGCATATCCATGAATAGCAACATAATCTTTACTAACTAACTCACTTGCATACTTATTTAAATAAATGTTTAATACTGACTCAACACAACCACCTCCTGGTAATATAGATTTATGATTTAAAACTGCTTTGGCTACTTGGATAGCATCATTAAGTGAACGATCTACTTCATCACAAATTTGTTTATTAGGTCCTTTTATTAATATTGTACTCATGTCAATATCTAAGTAACCTAATTTGTATTCACCAAATTCTATTTCTTCATAAAGATTAATTTTAGTTGGTTGATTCTTATCTAAAATTTTTGTATGAATTTTACTGTTAGTTACCTTTGCGATGACTTCAAGATCTTCTTTAGATACTCTTTTAACGGCAACAACTTTGTGATCAATAAACATTTTTACACATAATTCATCAATAGAACCACTACATAACAGTAAATTAGTTCCTGAATCAATAATGGTTTGACATTTCTCTTTAGTTAAATCAATTTCTTTCTGTCTGATGGCTTCAATATCTTCAGGTCTTGCATTTATGTTGACCGAAAATGGCATCTTCTCTTTATCAATACTCAAATCACACAAAAGAATCTTACAATTCTCAATTCTACTTGGCATAAGTGGAGAAGCTTTTGGACAATTAAGTATCATTCCTTTGTATAGTGATGAATCTTTTATAGAACCTCCTAAATACTTAGAAACTTTCAATGAGTCATTTAAATGATTTCTTGTTATTATGTTTTGTATAAAACTTGTTACCATTTCGGTTTCTTCTCCTATGATTTTAGATGATATACTCGTCTTTACTATAGCACTTATAATATCTGGTTGTCCATCAATTTTTACTATCATTTTATTTTTTATAAACTCAACTGCTTTATTAAATGCTTCTCTGTATCCTGAAACTATCACTGAAGGATGAATATTATAGTTCTTTATCAGGTTATAGGCTTCTTCTATCAAATAGTATGCAAATAACACAACTGATGTTGTACCATCTCCAACCTCTTTATCCTGCTCTAACGCTAAATTTACTAACATCTTACAGATTGGATCATCAATTGTCATATTTGATATTATCGTTGCTCCATCATTAGATATAAATATGTCTCCTGATGCATCTATACACATCTTATCAAGTCCTAGTGGTCCAAATGATGTCTTTATTGAATCTATAACTTTTCTTACTGATTCTAAACTCTTTTCTAATGCTGCCGGTCCTAAAAAACTTGTTGAATTTGAAAGTAGCGAATTTACATTCAGTTGGGACTTGCTCATTTATTTTTTAATAAAATTTTTAAATTATTTTAAAAAATTTATTTTAAAGGATTAAAAGAATAAACTTTCTTTGGATACTTCATATTTTGATATCTCATTGCTCTTGACATCTTGTTTTTCTGTTCATCAGTTAATGCCAACCTCTTAGCTTTATTCAATTTACGTCTCAACTCTTTAGGAATAAATTTGCTAGTCTTGTATTGTTCTACAAATTCTTCAAGTTTCTTTTCATATTGAATTTGCTTTGTTCTTGTAATTTCCTTTCTTACCCTACGAATATCAAATGGTTGTACTTTTTTAGAATGTTTTTGTTGTAAAAACTTCTGTTTCTCGTACAACTGCTCTTTGACATGTTCCTTCAATTCTTCACTGTTCATTTTTCTCAATTCTGATGCTTGTACCATTTGAAATTTGGGGTTAAAATTTTTTTATAAAATCAGTTAAGAAATTTTTATGAAGAATTTTTAAATGTTGTTGTTTTTTGTTAAAATATTTAAAGTTTTTTAATTTTTCTGTTAAAATATTCAAAGTTTTTTTGTTTTGATCACTTTTGTTATTTTGATTCTTTTTCAAATAA
>LVKB01000049.1:504-22524 GCA_002087885.1 Hepatospora eriocheir
AATAATGATAATTTTATATTAAATCATTTTAATTTTGTTGATATAAAATTTAATAATATTATAAGGTTTTCAATTTTATTAAAAGTATAATTTAATCCGAAGATTTTATAAAAAAATTTAATTATTTTATTGTTTTATACACTTTTTTAAAAAAAATTATAATTAATTACATTAAGAATAAACATGTTATTATTAAAAGTTTAAACAATACTAAAAGATTTATTTATTAAGGTTTTTTTGTTATAAATAAACAAAACTTTTATATTTATTAAACTATCTATAGGTAAAGTGTTTTATGAAAATATACTTTAAAAGCTGGAAATTATGTGTCTTCTTTTTAAGTAATGAAAATAATAATTATACAAATGAAAATCATTTAAATTACATTTTGAAATTATTTTAAATAAATTTTTTAACCCTAATTTACATTTAATGACTGATTTAACTAAAACTAAAATAAACACTAATTATGATGAAGAAGATATTAAAAAGTATTCCAATAAAGATGCTAAGTTCACTGTTGAGTTTAACGATGGAATAATGAAGGTTCAAGAAGATATTGAAATTGAATTGTTTTTCGATGTAACTCCTAAAACTTGTTTAAATTTTGCTAAGTTATGTGAAGGTGTAGACATTGAAGGCGTTCATCGTTCCTATCAAGAAATTAAATTTCACCGAATTATTAAAGATTTTATGATGCAAGGTGGTGATATTGTTAATCAAAATGGAACAGGTTCAATAAGTATTTATGGTCGAAAATTTAATGATGAAAACTTTGAAATGTGTCACTCCGGACCTGGTTATGTAAGTATGGCTAACTCTGGACCAAACACCAACGGTTCTCAATTCTTTATTACCTTCATTAAAACAAGTTGGTTGGATGGTCAACATGTTGTGCTTGGTAAAGTTAAGTCTAAGTGTTTGCCAGTACTTACAAAGATTAATAATCTTGCTAAAGAATCATCAGCACCTTCTTTCCCTGTCATCTGTTCTAAATCAGAATTGATTAATAAAGAATAAATTTGATATGTATTTTTCCATATTTGATTTGATATTTTTTTTATTGATTAACGACTCCTTTTTAATGAAAAAATAATTTTAACAAAGGAGAATAACATGGCTATTCAAACAAATGCAGACGATCAAAGTGATATTTCTTCAATTGATGAGCATGATATAATTCAGTATTATTTAAATGATTCTTTACCTCCTTGTGAAAATAAATGCATTAACACTGTTATGGATGACATCAATCATTGTGAAAATTGTAAAGAATATTTAAAGTTAAATTTAACTGAAAAATATTCAGGTAACAACTCACTATTGTTTAAAGAATTAGGTTTAAGGAAAACAAAAATAAACATTAATACATATGAACTCAGACTTGAAGAGAATGAACATAATTTTAGATATAAAGTAGTTGATAATCCGAGTAAATTTAGAAAATTTACTTTCATATCTGATCAGTCCAATAGGATTTCAAATATGAAAAGTAGAGATAGACTAGCTAAGATGTTAGCATCTGAAATAGAGAAGGTTGAAAACAACATGACTAAGGATTATGAGAAAAAATCCGAAAAAAAGTTTTTTGTTACCAGATTAAACGCTATGAAACATATAAGTACTAATTTGGAAATATTTGATTTTAAAATCTCAGAAATTTATGGAAAAATGATTGTGAATACTTCTTTATTAAAAAAGACACATACTTATGTTAAAGTTAATGGCGAGTGTATGTATGTCTATGATAATAAACCTTTAACAGTTGATGATACAATTAACTTTAATAATGATGATTATTTTATAGATCAGAAAGATGAGTCAATCTGTTATAAATGTATTGAAACAATTCCTTTATCGAGAGCCAAAATTTATCTATCATTAGATATTGTTGAATCTTACTTTCCCTGTTGTATGAATTTTAGAATAAGTGGTAGAAGTACCTGGACAGACATAACTAAGTCAAAAATATTAACAATAGATTCAGATTCTAAACACAAAATAAGACTTGAAGAAGATCATAAAACTAGAACAATTCATATTCCAAATTTATTACTTATTTTGGAAAGTGAAGAAAATGCAAATATTTTTACAATTGATTCAGTTAAAGCATTTTTTAATTGGATAAACGTTATTCAGAACAGAATTAAAACATAACAAGTATAAAATTGTTTATAAATAAACAACCTTTTAAAACATTGTTTTAGATTTTTATATTTAAAAAAGAATGGATTTGTTTTAATGTTAAATATAGGATACTTACTATTAAATTTATTAGATGCTAAAGATGCTAAATTAGACAAATCTAAAGAGAGGAAGAAGGGAGGAGGTGAATTGGAAAAAAAGTCTGATCTGGCAGGTGAAGATAATGTTGATAATTTCATTAGAAAATCATTGGTTAATAACTTAAAAAATAATTTCGTACACAAAAGTTTTTATCGACCAAATGACATTTTCAATAAAATGAGCGCCTTTAAATCATCTAAAAAAACTAAAAAGAATAAACATAAAAAGAAAAAATCTAATTTAAAAGAAGAGTCCTCAGAATACTCTGATTATAGTAGAGATTCAATTACTGAAGATAATTAAATTTAATTAAAAAAATAATTTTTATGTTTGAGAATGACAATCAAGAGGAGCAAGATGAAGTGATTAAAGAAGATTTAGATAAACAAGATTATGTGATAATTAAACACCCATTCTTTATTAATGATCAGAGTGATATTAATTTAAAACCAAGTGAGAATAAGTATGAATATAAGTTTACTGATACAATTGAATCACCTTTTCTTCTTTCAAATTTAAATGGAAACAATTTAACCGTTTATTTAGAAATAGAAATAGATGAAGATAATAACGGAAAGATATTGAATAATTATAGAAATATACAAAACTTTGCTAAACCTGCTGATTTTACTGTACCCATGTCTGAAAAAGCAAATAAGTTTTACGCTAATATTGATAAAATATTGAATTTGGGAAATATTGATGATTTGGAAGAGTTTGCACCCATGTTTGAGAAATTTTCTAATCGGAATCAATTTCCAGATATTCCACCACCCCAAATATTTGTAGGAGGACACATGACCTCTTTTAAGATTGAAGATGAAAAACCTCTAGAAAAAAATTATTTCTATTGTAAAGGAATTCAAATCAAAATTACTGATGATATTCCTACAAATCCCACTAAAGAGATTGTAAACCTTATCAAAGAAAAACTAGAACCTGTTACTTTTGATAGACTGGAAGAAATTTTTGAGAATATAAAACACATTAAAATGTTCAGATATAAGGAATTACCAACAATACTTTCTAAAAACAATATTAACTATGATATTTATTTAATTAGAAAATGCATACCTCTTTACTACTATTTTTATTTAAGTGGTCCCTTTAGAGGATACTGGGTTAGATATAATTATGATCCCAGAAAGTATGTTGAAAACTATCAAAATCAAATCTTATATATTAAAAAGAAAAATATTAAGTTGTGGGTCAAAGACAATTCTGTACTTATTAAGGAAATAGAAAAGAATAAGAATTGGTTTTTGTACGATAACTTTGACATTAAAAAAGGATTTCTATCAGATGCTGTATATGATTTTGTTGAATATTTAATGAACTCAGATAACCAGGATGTTTTATTTGAGTCTGAAGAAGATGCTGGAATATTTGAAACATTTGACTGAGATTTTTAAAGCAAATATTTTAATAAAATTTTAATGAATTTTTGAGTAAAATTCAACATCATGATCTACTGAAAATTGTTCCTTCAAATAAGAAGTATAAAACTTCTTCTTTAAAAGACCTTCTTTAACGGCTGATTCAATAAGTTTTGAAGCTTCAGTTTGTTTAATTTCAATATCTTTTGATGAATCAATATCAGAATAATTAAGTTCTTTTGGATTAACATCAAATGTTCCAATTTCTACTCCTGGTGTATTTAACTTAAAAAGATACTTTTCATCAATAATCATTGGTCTTACTCCATTAACATCGTATACTCCACTAACTACTGCTTTAAATCCAGAAAGTTGTTTAATAAATACTACTTTAGAACTTACATACTTACCTTCAAGAATGACAACTAAATCACCTGGGTTTAAGTCTGTTCTCATATCTCTTGGTACTGGTTTATGCTTCTCAATAAATGATTTCTCAACCGCAGAAAGATCTCTAGTTTGATATTTATTCTGTTCAATAAAGTTGATTATTTTTGGTGTAACAGTCTTAGTCATTTCTATGGGTTAAAAAATTTTTATAAAAAATTTAATCAACTAAATAATGCTGTGAATGTCTATGTTTTCTATCATTATTTAACTTATGATTATGAATCTTTGATGAGTGTGAAGATTTTTTCTTTCTTGGTTGATTAAAATCAACACTACTACTTGGTCTAACATGTGATTTTCTAAATCTATTAAATTGTCTTGAAATAATATTTGAATCTGAATTTGAAAAAAATGAATTAGAATCCGAATTTGAACCAGAATCAGAATTAATGTTTAAACCAAAATTAAAATCAGAAGAATCTGAATTATATAATCCAGTTTCTTCAGCAAAATTTTTCGCATATTTTCCTAATGAAGGTTTTAAATTACTCTTTTCAGAAAAATTAAAATCAAATGATTGTAAATTGTTAGTATAAAAGATCAATGTATAAGAAGCGCATACATTTAAAATGTTTAAAAAAACGTACATGTTTTAAAACAAATAATAACAATAAATTTATGATCCAAAACAAGGTTTAGAAACATTATATTCGATTGATAACATTTAAAACAAATTAAATATAAATGTTTCATTACTGAATAACACTTTCTATTAAATTCATTTCTTCGATTAATTTCAAATATTTTTTATAATCAAGAGATAAAATACTGTGAATATACTCTTCGTTGTTTTTGATACTTTTAATGTTTTTACAGACACAAACATAAAGTGTCTTCTCAATCATTTTAAACTCAGCCTTTTTTAATCTTGTTGCCAGTGACAAATTAAATGCGTTATAAATTGTTTTAGAAAATGATTTTGGATCAATAATAAGCTTAAAATATTCTATTTTTTGATTTTGTTTTAATATTAAATCAATTTTTTCTATTTCTTTCATGGCTTCTTGTTCATGTTGTTTATCGATATTTTTGAGAGTGTTGGCCTCAGCTTTTTCAAGTGCCTCATCAACTCGTTCTTTTTCTTGTCGCTTTCTTTCAATTCCTTGAAATCCTATATTTAGTATATCAGCAAATAAACATTTCGATTCACGCCTTTTACAAAACTCAAAAAATGTATCAAACTCATGTCTGTTTATTATGTCAAATATCTTCTCGTTGGTAAGTGATGGATTGAATTTTTTAAACATTGACTCATATTCAGTTTTTATTGTTTTTATTACAACTCTAATGTCATTTTTAAACTCAGTTGTTGAGTGTACATCACTCAATAACTGATTTAAGTTAAAAAGTATTTCTTTCATAATTGATGGACAATCTAAAACTAACTTTTTGTTGTTTTCAAACCATGCTAGCATTAAATTATAATCTTTAGGAATATCTAATTCTTTTTTGTCTTTTAAACTCATCGAACGGTGAATTCTTAATTGTTTTTTTGATAAAAATTTTAGAGATTTTTATGAAGTTTGCAGCTTTAGTAAGTGGTGGTAAAGATTCAGTGTATGCTATTAAAAAATTGATTGAAGAAGGGAATGATTTAGTTGCTTTAATACACATGTATAAAGAAGGCAATGATTTTACTGATTCGTTTATGTATCAAACAGTTGGGTCTGAAATAGCTAGCTTGTTTGGTGAAGTAATGGGTGTTCCTTTATTTAAATATAAAACTTCTTGCAAGGCTATTAATAAAGAACTGACCTACAATGTCACTAATAGTGATGAAGTTGAAGATCTATTTAATGCTGTTAGTAAAACTCTTGATATAGTAAAATTTGAAGGAATTTCTTCAGGTGCCATAGCATCCACCTATCAAAAACTAAGAGTTGAATCAATTTGTGAGAGGTTGAATATAAAAAGTTTGGCACCTCTTTGGGGTGTCAATCAAAAAGAATTGATAGAAGGAATGATTTCTTCAGGATTAGATGCACGTATCGTAAAAATTGCTTCTCCAATATTCAATAAGTCTAATATTGGAAATAATTTAATTGAAATCTATGAACATGTTAAAAATAACAGTCAATTAAGTTATGATAAAAACTTTAATTTTTGTGGAGAAGGTGGTGAATTTGAATCAGTTGTTTTTGATTGTAAAGATCTTTTTATTAAGAGAATTGATTACGAAGATTTAGTTATTGAAAACCATCCTGAAGATGATAATAAACTTGAATCTAACAGAGTTTATTACGGTGTATTTAAAAATCCATTTGTTATCAATAAGTAATAAATTTAATCATCAATTTGTCTTTTAATTTTACATTTTAAGTGATATAAAACATTAAGAAAATTAACAACCTTTGAATCGTTACTCTTAGAATAAATTAAAAGAGTAACTATCGCAAATTTAAAAGGTTCACAGGTTTGATTATTTCTGAACATTTCTAGCATGCTGGGTGGAGTTTCTTTTAAATCGATATTAAATGTGGTTTTAATAAATACTTTGGCTCTTTTAATAATCATTTCATAAAATTCATCAGATTTAGGCTTAAAATGGAAGTTATTTCTATAATGTTTTAGCAGTTTAAAACGATTGACACATGCATATTTAACAAGATCATCAACTGTAACTGGAATGTTATCACGTTTTAAAAGATCAAATAATATAATCGTTATTTTGACTTGCAGTGAAATTTTCCCAACGAATTGTTTAGTATGAATGATTTCAAGAATTTCATTTTTATAGGTGGTTTGATTAAGAGGTGTTAAAATTAATTTAAGCATTTTGAGAGTTCGAATTTTTGGATCTATAACACTAAACTTAGTTATTTGTTTAGGTAAATTAGTGTTATGATTAATTTTATCCCATATCAATTCATCCCCCTTAATGTCTAATCCACAATCAATACAATATCCATGATCTAATTCTACGTGTTTACAGATCAAATCACTTATATTTGAAATTTCATCTTTAACATGTTCTTTTTCTTTTGATTGAGAATTCATAAAAAAATAACCAATAAAAAAAATTCTATTTGATTTATGATTTTTTTAAAAAGGAAAAAAACTTTGTTACTAAATAACAACATGACAAGGAAGATAATTATTTTTGGAGGCAGTGGAAATTTGGCATTAAAAAAACTTTTGCCAGCACTTTACAACTTAAATAAAGAAGACTTGCTTATAATTGCTTACAGTAGATCTGATTTGAAGACAACATACGATGTTAAAATGTGTGAATTTTATGGAGAATATTCAGAAGAGTTTATCAACAAGATTATGTACATACAAGGTGAGTACAAAAATTTATCAGGATTAAAAGAAATTCTTGATCAGGAAACTGTTTTATATTTCTCAGTTCCACCTGAAGTTTATCCAGATATTCTAAAGAACATTCATGAAAACCAATTCCAGTATAAAGCTATCGCAATTGAGAAACCACATGGTTCTAATCAAGAATCATTTAAAGATTTACGTACGGACAAGCCTGAAAAAATGTTCTTTATTGATCATTATCTAACAAAAGAACTTTCATTAGCATTTGACCAAATTAGGAAAGATAAAAAAGAAATGTTTGATCTGTTAACAAAAGATAATATTCATTCAATAGAGTGCTATTTTAATGAGAGTATTACTGCGCAAGGTAGAAAAGCTTTTGATATGACAGGTGTAATTAAAGATACTATGCAAAATCATCTCATTGGAATGTTAGTGACTACTTTAGCTGAAAGTATGACGTTAGAAAAAAGGATGGAAATTCTCTTATCAATTCAACCAATCACTTCTCAGGTAAGTTTTGGACAATATGAAGGATATGCACAGGAAATGGATCATCCTTCAAATACTGAGACACATGCATCATTTTCATTGGCAATAAATGCTCCATCTTTATCAGGTATTCCAATATTCATGTCTGCTGGTAAGGCATTGGCTTGCAAGAAATC
Source organism: Hepatospora eriocheir (assembly GCA_002087885.1). Taxonomy (NCBI): domain Eukaryota; kingdom Fungi; phylum Microsporidia; family Hepatosporidae; genus Hepatospora; species Hepatospora eriocheir. Next base: position 8,552 of record LVKB01000049.1, read on the forward strand.
AACAGTTGAGTTTAACATTAAGAAAGATTCAATTTGTAATTTTTTTAAGTTCATACAACCTGAAGTTAAAAACTGTGAATTTGAACCTTCTTCTGGTAAATTGGTTTTTACTTTCGCGCCTGAATCGAAAATTACATTAGAAGTTACAGTTTCAAAGATTTGTGAGTCTCATCTGCTAGTAAGTAATGAACAAATCAGAGAAATAGTAGATGCAAGGTACCAACATCATCGGGATTATGATCTTGTGCTCAATAATCTTGTTGAAGGTGCATATTTCCCAGCATCTTCATATGATGAAGTTCAGGAGTGCTGGAGAATCATTACACCATTACTTGAGTCTAAAGAGGATTTAAAACCTTATCAAAAAGGAGTTCATATTCCTAAAGAGGCATTGGAATTAAGAAAGAAGAACATTGATTACGAATAAATAAACTTTATTCCGCCACTTTAACTATTTCATAACTTTCCATTTTTGATTTGGAAATTTTATCACTTTTCTTTTCTATCTGTATTTTACCAATCACACTAAACTTGTATTTTGTCTTATGTGGTGAGCTGTATTCTTTCAATGTCCCTTTAACTAAAAACACAACTGATTTACAATATTTTAACAGATGAATTGAGTAATTAAAATCGGTTATTTTGATATTTCTTGTTAAAGAAGGTTCAATAATTCCTAAATCAAATATTTTTTCTTTAAATATTAAATTATTTTTCGTAATATCAGTTTTTATTATGTCAAAAGGGATATTAGATATGAAATTAGTTGTATCTGTGAACTCTTTATTTATCATACAAAGGAATTCAGTTGTATAAAAAGATGCACCTAACACAAACATGCCACTAGTTGAATTTAAAACAATTGTAAAATTAGATATTTCATTTAAAATAGTAAAAAATTCATAAGTTGTTTTACTGTCAACCGAACCTTTTAATACTTTAAGCTTATTTAACTGATTTCGTAATTCTCTCATCTTTAATTAAAAAAGTTAAATAGCAAATAAAATAGAAGTAAAGTTTAATTAATCAAAATGTTCTCTCAATTCATTAAAATCCCATCTACCTACTCTTGTCCATCCATTTTCATTCATAAAAATTACATTAACTGTACCACCAGACATAGCATCTCTGTGACCCGCTCTATAAATTGCTTCTTTACCCAACTCAATAGCTTCCTCTTTTGTGAGTTCATGTCTATACTTAGAGTTTAAGACACCAATTGCAATTGGGCTACCACTTCCTACTGAAAAAAGATTATTCTCTATACGTGAACCAGAATCATCAACAAAGAATATTTTAGGTATTTCACCATCATAACCACATACCATACTACCCACTGATAAACCATATCCCTTATATCTTCTTAAACAATCTACCAAATACTTTGAGGCATTGCTTACCGTTATTCGTTTTCCTGTTTCCAGTTCATATCTCTTAGCATACAGACCCATCTGGCCTTCCCAATAAGCACAGTCGGCTGCACCACCTGCCATTGTTCCTAATAAATGATTGTTAACTTCAATTACTTTGTTTACTGTCTGACTTGCAATATATGAACCAGAAGTAGCCCTGGAATCTACAGCTATTATCATACCACCTTGAAATGTAAATGCTAATGTAGTGGTACCCTTTGAGTATTTAATGTTATTTTTCACATATTCTTTATCTATTGCAATATTATCTATTTCTGTCTGGTCTCTTTCTTTTATGCTAAACATTTTTTATTTATAAAAAATTTAATTTTATTTCTAATTCCTAATTAAAAAAATTCATTAGAATTTGTTAATAAACAATAATTTATTTAAAATACTAAGTTTAACTCAAAAAGTTATTTTAATTAAACTTTAAAGAAAATAAAATCAATAAAATTTTTTTGCCTATAAAATTTAATGGAAGAATTGAAACTCAAGTTATTTAAAATTGGATTTTATGGCACAGAAATGAAGAATTTAACAAGTGATGAACAGGAATTAGCATTAAAAGCAGACTTTATTGAAATAATCACAAAGGAAACTCTTAATCATTTAAAATCGAATTTTACAAATGAAGCACTTCCTAATACAACTGATATCACAGAGGAAACAATAGCAAGATTGAATAACTATATGTGGAGAAACATAGGAACAAACAACAAGTTTTCATTTAATACAGAGTTTAACTTTAGAATATTAAACTACATTGTTTGTAATGAAGGTGATAGTGAAGGCTGGATTAACACATTAGACATAAGAAAAAACCTTGAAATTGATCCCAAAAGAGTGTTTTATTTTATAAAAATTGCAAAGAACAATAATTTAGTAGAAGAGAAAAAAGTTAATCATGAAACGTTTATTAGGTATATTGTTTTTAAAAATAATGATCCATTAATTCATGAAGGACAAGATGAATCAGATATTAAGGATGTTTTTGGACCATCAATTTTAAATGAAAGTGGAATGGCAGAGAAAATAATTATTGCAAGAAATAAGCCAGTTTACTACACATATTATGATATAATTAAAAATACCACAGAGGGAGTAACAGCCTCCACTATAGCTGAATCATTTGGAGAGACAGTTAAAGGATCAGGTAGAATGTTATCAAAACTTATTTCTAAGAACAAAGAATTTAAAGTATGTAGTGAGGTGGTCTATAAAACAACAACTAATAGAATCTTTACTAAAGAAAATTATGAGATTTATTTACAAAAAAAGAAGGATAGAATTATGGGAGTGGACACAGATTATGATATTGAGAATTTGTCAACAGCTGATAGAAAATTGTTAATACAAAAAATGGTTGAAAAGTATGGAGCATTTGCATTTGATAAGGAAATTTTAGAAGAAATGAGAGAATTGTGTGGGTACAAACATTCATTTGATAATAAAAGTCTGTTAGTTATAGCAAGAACAATGGATAATGTTAAAATATTTGATGTTGAAGAGGGTAACAATGTTAAACACGTATTAGCTAGAAGTGATCTTGAGATCAATGATTTAGAAATTCAAGATGCTATATTACAATCATCATATCAGTCAAGAGTTTTGAGTGATTTTCAAATTAAGATTAAAAAATTCTTTTTACAATCAGAGAGAGTGGTTTATAGGGACAATGGATATCCTGCTAATGAAGCAGGTTCTTTGTATAATTTTTACAACTTTCTTAAATCAAAAGCAGATGAAAATGGCAATGTAAAATTTTTCTTTAACATGATATTGAAAATGACTGTTAAGGAATATGCTTCAATTAACAAGATATTGAGACTTCATTTTAAACAGTTATTAGCTGCTCGTCTTTACAAGAGTTGTAACAGGGGTATTAAAGAGTTGTTTGAATTTAAAAAATTTAAAGATGTTTTTTTTACATTTGATATCTTTGTTGACGGTGATTATAAGAAACACATTCAAGAGCTTGCAGCCATGTTAGATGATATCCAAATCAGTTCTTTTTACCACTTAGCTGGTTATAAAACTCGTCAGTTCATAAAGTATATTAGTCCTAACCAATATTCTAATAAGATTAAATCATTATCATACATGTACAATCTACTTGAATATGAAGAAGTTGATGGATATTTTAATATTAAAATATTAAATATCGCTGAAAGAGAGAAAGATTTAAAACAGTCTATTGTTGAAATTCCACACTTATATTATCCTAATCGTATGAAATTTGTTGACAGAATCATTGATTTTGATGAGAGTGAATTTATTTCAAAAGCTATTGAAGAAGCACAATCACTTAAGTCAAATGAGGCAATTCAATTTTATATGAATTTAATTAAGAGTTTTTCAAAGGTTCATTTATCTGATGTTAAGACATTTAATATTTTAAATAAAAGTAACAATCTTGGAAAGAGAGCTGGTTTAATGTTAAAGAATCTCTATAAAAGAATTAAGTATGAATTAATGATTAATCAATTTCTATGTATTGATGATTTAAATAACATTGCCAATGCTTCCAACTCACAGGTGTATTTATTAGATGTAATGAACATGCTTAAATCAAAATCAATTATTGGTAAAATATTTGCAAATAACGTTAGTAAGACTTCTATATCAGTATCTTTTAAAAATAAGTTTAAAATTAAAAATGATAGGACTGGTGACATAACTGTTTCGGCTGAATTAGTTGATGATCGTCAATATTATGACATCTTCTATCCAACAATTAGTGATTTTGTAGAAGAAATGGGTTCTATTGACTTGATTGAATTAACTAACCGTTTAAAGTATTTAGAAAATTTTGAGTTAGAAGAATTCTTTCAGATTTATTCTGAAGAGTTTACTCTCAACAAATATGATTCATTCACTGTTATTTCTAAGGAGATTGATAGCAAGAACATTTTTAATGACTTTATGTAATAAATCAGTTTATCAAACGATTTTTTGAGAAAATTTATTTTGCCCCATAAAATAAAATGATAGATATTAAAAAGTTTATTAAAGATACTAGTAATATCCCAGTGATTATTTATGGTTCATCGGGGAAAACAAGACTGCTCACAGATTTATATAATGATGCTATTGTCATTGATGCAAGGGAGGTTGTTGATATTAGAACATTGATTGGATTTTATAAAGTCAAAGATTATTGGATTGTTTATGAAAGTGGTGTGCTTATTAATGCTATGAATGCAGGAAAAACGATAATTTTCAAGCGAATTGATAATAATTATGAACTTCTTCAGTTGCTGATTCCTGTAATTAGTAACAGATCTATTGTTAATGGATTAAATGAAGAAGTTAAGGCTAACAATAATTTTAGAATATTGTTTACGTCAGCAACTGATCTTAAAATAAATGATACTGTAAGTTTTGAGTATAAAATTGAAAAGGATGAAATTCTATTAAATATTGATGAACGGATAAAGAAAGTAATAGATGATTTTAAAATTAATAATTTAACGCATAGACAGTTATATAGATTAAGCGATGTGAATTTGGTTAATAATTTTAGTTGTTATCAATCAGTAGTTAATATACTTTTATCTCCACTTTTGGTAAATAGTATAATTTCTAATGATAGAATGGTCACAAATTTATGTAAGATGAATATTAAAAAGTTAAAGGATTTGTTTTACATAAAAGACAATGTTGATATTATTGATAATAAGATTGTTAAAACTAATTCAGTTATAAACTGCTTAAATAGTTTAATCTTCAATATTAAAAATAATATACCTACATTACTGATTGGTGAAACGGGAACTGGTAAGACTACAATGATTGAATATTTGTGTAACTATGCAAAAGAGTTATTTCATATAGAATCCAAGTTTATGATTGTTAATATGTCTTCTGATTTCGATAAACAGTCACTAATTGGTGGTTATCAATCAGTTAATAAGAAATTAATTATTAAAGAATTGTTGATTGATTTAAATTTGACTGATAATATTGATAAGTTTTTGAAATATAATTTAGACACTCAAATATGTATTTTATCAAAATATCCTAATAAAGAACTTGCTAATAAAGCAGTTAATCTATTGAAGAACAACCTTCCGTTTATATACAAGGAAGGTATTTTAACTGAAGCAATGAGGAATGGAGATTGGATTTTATTTGATGAAATTAACTTGGCTTCTGATGACACTTTAAACTTAATTAATGCTATGATAGAAAAAGGAAGTTTCTTTAATGAAGATGGTGAAATTGTAAAAGTTAATAAAAACTTTAGAGTTTTTGGGTGCATGAATCCTTGGAATGATTTTGGTAAGAAAAATTTTAATACTGAAGTATTTAACAGTATTTATTTTGAAGATTTTTCTAACAATATTGATGACATCAGAAAAATAGTTAATTTTTATCTTAATAACAAATTTGGTTATGAAAAAGAGATTACGCAATTTATATATGATTTCAAACAATCAGTAAACGAGATGAAATACATTGGTACATTAGAACCGGTAGTTTCAGGTAGAACAATATGTAGAATGCTAAAATTTATTGTCTATAATTGTGATATAGAAATATTTAGTATAATTTTTGAGAGTTGTAATTTGTTTTTGTTTACACAGTTGAATATAAATTCTAGAATGCAGGCTGTAAAACATTTTAATGATTTGTTTAAGACTAAATTTAGTTTAACTTCAAGTTCAGTTGGTATTAACAACTTAAGTGATTTTGAAAGTAACTTTTTTGTAAATTTTAAATTAGAAATTATCATTAATGACATATTGAGAGCTATTGATTTTAACATACCGGTTTTATTACAGGGTGCAACATGTACTGGTAAAACATCGTTGATTTATGAATTAAGTAGGAAATTTAACAAGAATGTTATAAGGATTAATAATCATGAACATACGGAGTCTTCTGATTATTTAGGAAGATACATCAATAAGAATGGTGAGTTTGTTTTTGAGTATGGTCCTCTTGTAAAAGCGATGATAAATGGAGATTGGGTTTTATTAGATGAGTTAAACCTTGCCTCATCAGATGTTCTTGAAGTACTTAATAGGGTTCTTGATGACAATAAAGAAATTTACATACCTGAAACTAATGAAATTATTAAGAGCAGTAAGGAATTTAGAATATTTGGTACACAAAATCTTAATTATGGTGGTAGACATGGATTAGCTAAAAGTTTTAGAAACAGATTTATTGAAATCACATTTAATGATAAAAGTGGAGATGAAATTAAAGAAATTCTTGTTAAAAAGTGTAATTTGCCTAAAGGATTTGCAAATGCAATGGTTAAAGTGTATGAAAAACTTAGAAGAATTAACAGTGATTTAATTTCTTTAAGAGATTTACTAAAATGGGCTAATAGAAACATAGAAGATTATAACTCTTTGTTTAATTATGGTTTACAATTAATTTTAAGTAGACAAAGATCAGAGAGTGATAAGAAAGAGATTATTGAAACATTTAAAAGTTCTTTTGATGAATTAAAGAAATCAGTTAATTATACGCCCTTCAATATAAATGATAGTCATTTAAAAGCAATAGAAGAATCATTTCCTAATTTTATACTCACTGATGCAATTAAAGAGTTGATTCATAACATCTATGTTGCTGTTAAGAACAGAGAACCGATATTGTTAATTGGAGAAACTGGTATTGGTAAAACAATGATATGTGAAATAATAGCAATGTTATTTAATAGAAAACTCGACATGATTAATATGAATGAAAATATGGAAGCTTCTGATTTGATAGGTCAGTTTGAAATGGTTAATGGAACAATTGTTTGGAATGACGGTGTATTGATATCCTCAATTAAGAATAATAATGCTTTGTTAATTGACGAAATTAATTTATCAGATGATTCAGTTCTTGAGAGATTTAATAGTTTATTAGAATCCTCTAAATCACTCTTTATACCAGAAATAGATCAATTATTTGAAGCTAAAGATTTTATTATATTAGCAACAATGAATCCTGCTGGTGATTTTGGCAAGAGAGAATTATCTCCTGCTTTGAGAAGTAGATTTACTGAAATATACTTTGAATTATCACCAGAAGATAAATTTATTATTATTTCTAAATTAGGAAAGAATATTGAATTATATAATGAATACAAAGATAAGTTTTTAGATTTATCCTTTAATCATTCACTAAGAAAGTTAAAGTTAATCTTAGATCATCTTAATATCATTCAACAAGATTCAAAATTTTGTAGTTTAGAACTGACAACCATTTGGAATGATTGTTTATCTTTAATTGGTATTGATTATAAATCATCAATTAATTACTATAAAAACTTTAATACTAAAGAGTTTATGTTTACTGGCTCATTGGTTAATTGTAATAAGATACTTCGTGCTATGTATCATAAAAAGGGTATTTTATTAGAAGGGCCACCAGGTACTGGTAAAACATCATTTATTCAACATTTAGCAAAATATTATCAAAAGAAGTGTTTAAGGATTAATTTATCAGAATCAACGGAAATGTGTGATTTATTAGGTTCATATATACCAATGGGAAATAACATTCAGTTTGTGTTTTCTCAGTTTATTAATTACCTTAAAGAAGGTCACTGGATCATTTTAGATGAAATTAACTTGTGTTCTCAAAGTGTAATAGAAGGATTGAACAGTATCCTTGATTATAGACAAGAAATAAGAGTTAATAATCAGATAATTAAGGTTAATAAAGATTGTAGGATTTTTGGTACTATGAATCCAACAGGTGTAATGGGTCGTAAGTACTTGCCAAAAAGTTTCTTAGATAGATTTATTCACTGTTCAATTGTTGAGTATACAAAAAATGATATTTGTAAAATTTTAAGGTTTAAATTTGGTGAAAATTTTAAATTTAATGAAAATGCTTCTTTAAGACATAATATCATAATTAACCAGATGGAAATAAAGAAATCAAATGACAATGAGAAAGTTGTTTTTAGTGATTTAGATTTGAAAGGAATATATGAATATTTAGACAATGATGTATTTAAGATTAATGATGTTGCTTTATCTGATGTTAAATTATCTAATGATTTAATTATAGTTCAAAATCAAGTCAACAATTTATGTGAAGCTTTAAAATGTTTGTTAAATGATATTCCAATTATTCTAACTGGTAACAGAGGAAAAATGTCTTTTGTAAAACTTTTAAGTAATTTAATGAAATTTGAATTAATTAATTTTTATTGTCACAAGGAAGTTGATGTTACTGATTTACTAGGTCAATTTGTTAAGAATAACAACAATACAAGTGATGAAGATTTATTTATCTGGAAGGATAGCATGATTTTAAAAGGTATTAAGAAACGAACACTGATTGTATTTCATCTTCCTGAATTGGTTGAGAAATCTGTTTTTGACAGGTTGAATTCAATTTTTGAAAATAACAAAAGTCTTAATGTTTACGAAAAGGGATATGATATTGAGGTTGATATTTGTGATGATTTTAGGGTAATTTTGATATGTGATAATATTGAATTGTTATCTAGTCCTATTAGAGATAGATGTTACAATATAAAACTTAACGACGAGTACAATTCAATTGATATCTGTAAGATATTTAACAAACCTGGTTTTGACTTAATTAAGAACGTAAAGAATATTAATGAATGTAAATTAGAAAATAATAAAAACCAACTATTTCTTGATCTTTTCTACAACAACTACAGTAAATATGGATTACCAATTGAAAATTTTATAAGAGATACAGACATTGAAAATTACATTAAACAGTATATCCCAATTGACCAAATTCCTACAAAAGATAGTAAGGAAGTTGAAAAATATTTGAATATAAGAAATTTTATTAATTATAAATCAAAAACAGATTCTGGAGTTTTTATTGTTTATCTTCTTCAACATTGTAACTTCAATAGACCAATTTATTGTAGAGATGAGTTTAGTTTGACTAATTTAATTAAATGGTATATCGAGGACTTACCAACTAAGAAATTTAAAGATTATGAGGAATTAATATTCTTAAGAGATGTATTTTTAAATATTAATTTTATTGATTTTGATAAAATTGACTCTGCTGATAAATATGAAAAAGATTTTGAAGCTATAATTGATTCACCTATCGACCCTTTAAATTATTACATTGATCATCTTGATTATTCAAAAAAACTTGCTGTTTCATTAATTAAAGAAAAAATGAGGTCTTTCATTAAACAATTGTATAAAAATAGAAAGTTAGTTGATTTAGACATTAATTATTATTTAAATAGAATTGAAGAAACGGTAATTAAGCATGATAAACAAATTGAGGAAACCAAATTGCTTATTGAAAGTAGAGATTGGAAAATTTTTAGAAAAAATGTTGATTTTAGTTTGTGTGAGTATTTAGGTAATAATGTTTTTAGAAGAGAGTTTAGTAAATTTGATGATATCTTATCTTATAAGCTTTCATTATTAATTAAACATAAGGATGAATGTGAAAAGTGTGTAAGGCGATTGAGTAAAGATTTTACTAAAGTGATTTCATTGATTGAAAATAATATTATTTCAAATATAATTTTAAATGAATATAATAAGTATGTTTTTGATAAATTAAATAACGAAGAACCTAAACCATTTGAATTAATATTAGAAACTTTAATAACAGAAGAAAATAAGAGTAATAACAATAATCTTTACAAAATAGAGAATAATGAAATAGTAAAATCAGACAAATTATTTAATAATGTTAATATTGATAAATATATGCAAGATTGCTTAAAGTATATTTTCCCATCTAAAACTTCATACAAGGTTATGGAGTTTAGAGAAAATAAGATAACTGTAAGTTATGACTTTGTTAAAGAATACCAGCAGTTAAATAATTTATCAATCTATTCAACGATTGATTCAATAAGTAATGTAGTTAACTTGGATAATAATAAGATCTTTTTAACTTCGAAAATCTTCAATTATGAACCTAACTATAAGTATTATTTGTTTTTACTCTTTAATAACAGTAATCTCGAATCACTAGAAGAATATTTATTAAGTTCTTCAGTTTATGAATTTATTGACAAATTGAAATTAACTATCAAATTTATTGAAAATAGAATTAATTGTTTAACTTTTAATGATTTAATGATAAAAAACTTTATTTGTTTATATGCATCACTTAATTTGTTGGAAAAACATGAAAATATTGTTAAAAAGTCAAAAATTGAGTTGAAAAACAACCCGAATGATTATAAAAGTATCATTGCTAATTATAAAGATAGGTTTATGTTACAACCCATAACTAAATTGTTAGAATCACTTGAAGTAAAAATTGAGATAATAGATAGATGTGAATGTAAAGATGAGGTTAACAGAGAATCAAAACTTTATAATATTTTTACTAGTATTAGATCAAAGTATAAATTAAAAGAAGAAGAAAAAAGTGAATGTATTTGTAAAATATTTAGGAGATTGAGTAATAGTATGATCACTAAGAAAAAGAGTTTGTCTAATATTTTTAGCAAATTTACTGATAAGAATATTGAATTGAAAAAAGTATATTTAGATAGAAATATTACTTATCCATTTAATGTAAACGATTTAAATGTAAGTAGAATGTTTTATATTTACAATAGAAATAAGAATTTTAACATATCTAGAGATAATGAAATTATTGAAATGTTAATATCTGAGGTAATCATAAGTAAGTACTTTAATAGTCATTTTCTTAATTTAATTGTGTCATATACAGAAACAGTAGAAGAAATTATCGAAGAAACTAGAGATGATTTAAAAAATGGAACAGGGATTGAAAATAAAAATGAAGATGTTTCTAAAGAAGACATACCTGATGAGTACAATGCCAATAATTCAGTTGAAGAAGAATCTGAAGCACAAGAATTATCTAATAAAGGTGAGTCAGAAAATAATAATGAAGAAGAATTAAATCAAAATGAAGAACAAGATCAAAAGATAATTGAACAAGAATCTTCTAATACAGATTCAACAAAAGAAGAGGATGTTTTTAATTTAAATGAAGAAGAAGATGTTGAACCAGAAAATGATTCTAAAGAAGAAGATTTTGAATTAAAAAATGATTTTAAAGAAGAAGATATCAAAACAGAAAATGATTTAAAAGAAGAGAATGATAATTTATTTGAATATACTTGTAAAGAAAGTAATGAAATAAAAAATAATGATAAAGGAGAAACAGCTATTAATTATGAAAATAAGATTATTGATAAAGAAGATAATGAAGGGGTTGATTTAGGAATTGATTTAAGAGTAAAAGATGGAGAAATGAAATTAGTTGAAGATAATTTTAATAATGAAAATGAATTAAAAGATTTAGAAAGTGGAGGTTTTGCAAAAAAAATTAAAAGAGAAATTAATATTGATAATTTTGATAAAAATCCGCCTGTTAATTCACTAACTAATTTACTTAAAACAATTATTGAAAATAATAAGAATTCTAAGTATAAAGGAAATTATAAATCAGGTAGAAAATTAAATATGAAAGCAATTGTTCCATACATAGCAAGTGGGTATACAAGAGATAAGATTTGGATGAAAAGATTAAAAGCTGATAAGATTGATTTAACTATCAGGATTTTCTTTGATAATTCGCGTAGCATGTTTAATGAAACACTTTTAACTAACGCTTTTAATACTTTCTATAAATTGAAAAAAAGTTTGTCAATTTTAAATGTGAAGACAGAAATTTACAAATTTGGAAGTAAATTAGAGAAGATTGATAACGTAAATCAATTGAATTTTGAGGATACACACACTTCAGTAAATTTCATAAATGAGAAAGAATATGAGACTGGTATTAACATTCTAATAACTGATGGTGTGTTTAGTTGTTTTAAAAAGAATAACTTTGGATGTCTAATAATGGATGTAAAAAATATTTTACAAATGACAGGTGTTACATTTGTAGATAACAAAATGATCATTGAAAATTATTTAGACACTTTCCCATTAAGTTATGAAATATTAAAAGAATGTAAAGACATTGAAACGAAAATAGTGAAATTGATTAAAAAACTAATTTTAACCTTAAAAGAATAAATTGACTTAAGCAGGTTTATTTGAACACTTCACTAACCATGGGGCTGTTATTTTCTCCAATCTTAATAATCCATTTGAAAGCATTGCCAATATCAGATTCTTCAACATCATTCATTCTACCACCCTTTGACTTTTCTTGTTCATTTTTAACAGAACAAACAACAACTTTAGTCATAAATTTCTTATCTTTCAATTCTATTTCATCGTTTTTAATTTGGAATTTATTAACAACTTCATTAACTCGATTGTTTAATTCTTGATCGTTGTTTATTAAATCTGATTTGTTTAATAGAAACAGAATTGGTATTCCATCTTTAACATCAGAAGAAATTGAATAAAGACTGTTGTATGCCTCTCCATATCTATTAGAATCTGCAATATCAATCATAAAGATTAGACCGTTGATATTAGTAACATATTTATCCCAGAATTTTTTAATACCAGCTTGTCCACCCAGATCAAAAACTTTTAGTTTCTTATTGTGGACGTTTATTTGTTCAATACTATACCCAAGTGTTGGCTTGATAAGTTCGTTATCATGTTTAAAGAGGCTTATCAAAGTAGATTTACCAGCAGCATCCAACCCAATAATTGTTAGGTCCAATTCTTTATCACTGTTAAAAACCTCTAGAATTCTTCTTATTCTTTTAGTAGCATGAGATATAGCGTTACCCATAAATAATGAGGGCTATTAAAATTCAAATAAAAATTTTAAAATCACTGAAATTTATTTTTTAGTTTAAAAATAATAAATCTGATTGAAATAAATATTTTGGTTTGTAACAAATTTAATTATTATTTTTAACTATGAAACTATAAAAAAATGTTAGTTAGTAATTTACTTTTATTAAATGTAGAGCCTTATAACTGTGAAATAACCTGTCTTCCTTACCAAGTTGATTTACAGCCTAGTTTTAATTGCAATACAATGAAAGATTTATTATCAATGTCACCAAATAATCAAAATAACATTAATCCATTAACTTGTGATATAAATCAATCTAATTGTAATCTTTTTAATAATAATTTAACAACTAGTGGTTTATTTAATTCAAATTCAGGAGGTGGAGATTCTTTATCAAATAATCCTTTTTCGAATAATCCTTTATCAAATGATCCTTTATCAAATAATCCTTTATCAAATGATCCTTTATCAAATAATCCTTTATCAAATGATCCTTTATCAGATAACTCTCTATTAAATGATCCTTTATCAGATAACTCTCTATCAAATGAACCTTTAGTACAAGTAATTCCATCAAATTCTATGATGATAAGTCCTGGTACTGTTGTATTAACTAAGTATCAATATGTACCTTCTATAACAACTATTGTATCAACTCAACCTCCAGTAACTGTTAATTTACCACAACCCACACTTACAATACAGTCCCCACCATCAACTTTAACTACAACTTTACCACCTATTTTTATCACTGTTAAAACTACTGTAACTAAAACTGATCCAGGCTTTACCATTACTAGTACTATTCCACCTGTGTTTATAACTCACCCTGCCACAACATTTACTGTCATTCAACCATATAGATTACCTGATCGTACCATTGTTGAT
>LVKB01000103.1:0-13166 GCA_002087885.1 Hepatospora eriocheir
CGAGCATTAATAAATTTAGTTGACTTTTTTTTTATTTTATCAATTTATTAAAATTTATGGGGCGCCAATCAGGAAATGAGGCGCCAATCCAATTGACGGATTAAAACTAAAAGATGGGGCGCCAATCAAATCAGTGCCATATTAATTAAAGAACTTTAGTATTATTAATAATTTAAATAATTATTGGATAAAAATAAGTAATAACATTATAAATAGTACATAAACTAATTCCAATAAATAAACCAATAAAAAAGCAAATTATGTTTTTAGTTCTGTTTAATTCTTTTGTTTGTTTTTTTTGATGTTTATCAGTTTTATTTTCACTGTTTGATTTATTTTTTGAATTATTATCAGTTATTTCATCATAAATACTCTCTTCTGAATGATCAAAACTTTCATAAATGTGTTCACTTCCTTCATTTACTGAAGATTTATTTAATTTGTAACTAACAACTATTGTAGTTTCATTAGAATCATCAATTTCAATATAATTATTTTCTAAAATAGAAATAGTTGGTCTATCAATAGAAATCATTGATCTTTCATTTTCATAAGTAATAATGGTTGAAGCATTCATAGGCATATATCCATCTTCAGTTTCATTGTTATTATTAATTTCTTCCATATTCCTTCCAAGTGAATTTTCATAAAATCGATTAGGTGTTAAATTCTCATCAGATTCTAGTCTAAAAATTTCTTCACCAGCTTCTAACTGAGTAGAACTTATAAATACTAAATCTTCTAACAATAAAATCATTAACATCAGTGAGGGGTTTTAAAATACAAAAAAAAATAATTATTTTATAATATAAAAAATTAAAATTCTAAAATTTAAAATAATCAGTTATAGAATGTAAAGTAAAAACACTTTCTAATCCTTTTCTATTCTTTTCTACAATTAAATTAATAATTGATTCATCCACTCCTTCATCTCTCATCTTATAAACAATACATCTAATGTACTTCTTAACTAAATAATTATCAATAAGTTCTTTACTAAGCTTATCATAAACAAGATAATCTATTTCAATACTCTCACCTCTAATTCTGCCTAATTTACATTTTGAAGCTAAAATTACATCATTAAGTGAATTATTAATGTTTTCCAATTGATTTTTGTTTATAAGATTATTTCTAAAAGAGGAAATTAACAAACAAACCAAACTCATTTTAAATTGAGGATCTTTATAAAAGATATCAGTACTTAAAATAGTCATAATAATCTTCTTATCAGCTTGATTTATAAATACACTTAAATAATAAAACAACAAGTGGTAAGCTTCTGTTATCTCATTTCCAATTATGTTGTTTATCATTTCATTATTATAAAAATTATACTTTAATGATAAAATCATATAAATATCAAATAAATAATTTAAGGTTTGCATATCACTAAATACATTAAAGTCTCTGAATAGTTTGTTAAGATACTCAAATAATGATCTTGATAACCACTCATTATCTTTTGATTCTTTAATCAGTATTAATAATAATTCAGAACTAAATAAGTCTAAATTTTGCATGTTTATTGTTAAAATTCTCTCACTGAACTTTTCAGTAGAAATGAGTGCATCTGATAAACTTTTACTTTCTAATTTATAAATCTTATTATAATAAAATGTTGATTCTTTTTTTAAATGTGAACATAACATTTTTATAGCAATAAACTGTAACTTTTCATCATTAAATAAATGGTGTCCTGGTATAAGATACTGTTTAATTGAAATTAAATAATTAAAAGCATCAAACAAAACAAGATCATTTGATTCGTTAATTAACTTAATAGAAACATCAATTAATTCTTTATTAACTACTTTTAAAACCCCAAAAGAGTATAAATAGTCAGTTAAACTAAATTTCAACTCTAATAAATAATTTCTCATATTTAGTATTAAATCATTTAAAATTTCTCTTCTATCACTGTTTCCTAATAAAGAAAATGTAAATGATTTATAATCATTAATGGGTAAAAGCATATTAAGATTTGATATTTTAAGTATCAATATAACTAAATTATTAATAACAGACATATCAAGAGATTCCTTGTCAACATTAAGTAAAAGTCTAGTTATAATCTTAATTTCATCAAAAGAGTCAATATTTACAGTTTTTATATTTTCATCAGAACAAAGTATAGTTAATAAAAATTTAACATCCAACAATTCAGGGTACTTAAGTGTGAATAAATCAATAATCTTATTACATATTAATTTATACTTTTGATAATAAATATAAACTACCTTTAAATATAAGTCAATATTATTCTCAAAAACTGGGTGGATATCTTGATAAATTAGTGAGTAGAATATTGATAAGTAGTTATAAACAAACTTATCATCATTCTTATTTACTAATAAATTGTCTAATACTTCAGTATTAAACAGTTTATTAGTAAATAATTCAATATTTTCTTTAATTTCCAAAAATAGACTATCAGATCTACTTAACTCTCTATACTTAAGAAATGCACAATTAATTAAATTATATTGTTTAAGTTCTAAAAACCTCATTAAAATATCAGTTGGTATTCTCTTCTTATGACTTAATTGATTGATATAATTTTCTATTCTATGATTGTTAATTGAATTAGTGTTATTAATATTAGAAAGTAAAATTATAAACTGGTCAGATTGATATCTTTCAAAACTAACTAGCTTATACAAAAACATAAAACTATTCAAATCATCAGATAATAGTAAATTAGTGTATTCTCCATAACCTTCTAAAGTATTTAAATAATCTTTAAGTTTAATTTCATTATTGATAATTTTAGTTGGATCACTCATCATTTCATTTAATAACTCTTTAATCATTTTAATAAAATTTTAATAAAAATTTTTAAATAAAAATGTTCTTCTTTTTTAAATTATCACCAAATTTAATCTTTGATGGAAGTGAATATAAAGAACAAGAAGAAACAGGAGATAAATTAATAATAAAACAGTTTAATAATAAATCCAATACTAAATTATGTAAAAGAAAAGATGGAACATGGTTTATTAAAAACGGTAATGTAAATTTAGAACTTAAGAACACAAATACTTCTAAACTGAGAGTAATAAATCAAAGTAAATCAAACAGTAAAGTATACATCGAAGGAGAAGTAAATAAGAAATGGTTTATTCAAAAGATCTAAAATAAAATTTTTATAAAAATTTTTACCCCACAATTTTATATTAAAATGAACGACCAAGTAATTAATAAATTTAAAGAAGTAAGAATACAAAAGTTATGTATTAATTCTAATATTAAACCTAAGAATAATGAACTTGATAAGTGTAAGCAAGTATTAAAACAGATAAGTGGACAAGAACCATTTACTAGTAAATCTAAATACACTATCAGGGGATGGGGAATTAGAAGAAATGAGAGGATTAGCGCATCTGTAACAGTAAAAGGAAAAAAAGCAAAAGAAATACTTCTTAATGCTCTTAAAGTTAAAGAACTTACATTACCAGAGAGTTGTTTTTCAGACCAAGGAAACTTTGGATTTGGAATAGAAGAACATATTGATTTGGGAATTAAATATGATCCATCAATTGGAATATTTGGAATGAACTTTTACGTAGTTTTAGATAGACCGGGTTCAAGAGTAGCTAAAAGAAGAAGATGTAAATCAAGAATTGGAAAGAAACAAAGAGTTACTAAAAAAGATGGAATGAAATTCTTTACTTTAAAATTGAATGGAGAAATTAGCAATTAATAAATTTTTTAATAAAAATTTTATAAGAAAATGGATTATCAGTTGTTAAGCTTAAAAATAATAAGAGATCCAAAAACATATTTTAATGTATTTAAAGAGCAATTAACTAGATTAGAAAGATTGTTAAATGATGAACCGAAGTCTTTAAGTATCAAACCGTTGACTATATTTATACTAGATAATGCTAATAGATATGAAGAAATAGATAATAATTATATTGTTAAATTAGTAGCTAAGTCACTTAATTGTGTAGATAAGAAGTCTTCATTGTTAATGACACTTACTAAACTCAAAGCTGATAAATTATGTTTATTAGAAACTATTCTCTTTCATTATAAAGAAATTAATAGTGTTTTATTAGGTAAAATTAAAACGTTAGTTAATAAAAACAATCTTAATTATTTGATAAAAAAGTATAATAATAACTTAACTGATAACAAAGAGAAACTTTTAAGAGTTTTGTTTTATTTAATAATTAAATTAAAGATATCAACAATAGAAGTAGAAACTTTAATAATAAATAGTATATTTAGTGATTATAAAAAATTAAGTAAATTTGCTAGTGAGTATTTGTTAAATAGAACAGATATTGAGAGAATAGAAATTAAAAATAAAGAATACTTTTGTAGATTGTTGTATAATAATTTGAAGAATAGTGTGTGTAGTACTGAAGATAGAATTGTTAAGTTAGAGTTGTTAATGAGTAATGTTTATGATGATCAATATAACAACTTTATATTTTCCAATTTAGTAAGTTTATTTGATATTACAAATAAAGAAACAAAGAATAATTTATTTTCTAAATTTGTAGATTTAATAGAAATTGAATATTTAGATCAAACGTTAAAAATAATAAAGAACAAAATGTTAGATGGATTTAATGACACTTTGATAGTTTTTGGTTTAAATTTATTTAAGAAAATTTATTTAAAACTAATTAATTCTTCAATAGAAAGTATTAGTGAAATTAATGAAATATTTTTAAAATATTTAACAGAAAATCTAAACATTGAAAGAATATCATATTCTTATAAAACTTTATTAAAAATAATAAAAAATAAAGGAGAAGGATATTTTGATGATTTCAAAGAAAAAAGTAATAAAGAAGAAAGAATAGAGAAAATGAAAGAAGGACAAATTACTTATAAAGAGAAGTATGAAAGAAAGAGAAATAAAATAAGAGAAATGTTTGAAAGTAAAATTGATAAAATGAAGAATAGAAATAAGAAAAGGAAATTTGAAAGTAAAGTTAGTGATAAAAATAAAAGACGTTTATTTAGAACAAAGAATAAGAAAAGTTAAGTTTAATTTAATAAAATCATTTTAATTTTTTATTATTAAAAATCCCCCTTCAATTAAATGTTTGTTTATTATTCTTGTTTATTAATTCAATTAATTATAAACTTAACATTATCAACAGTTGTAATTGTTTATTTAACTAAAACCAAATTAATTTACATACTTGTATTTGCTATAACAGTGACAGACATCACCTCAATCTTAGTAATTTACAGGTATAAATTACTCTATGAAAGACAGTTTATCTCTTATAGATACACACCAAGTCTAAATCGTATTATAATTAAAGTTGCCTTTAATCTACTACTCCTTACAATACTCTACTATAATTTAATGAAAGAATCTAATAAACATAAGATTATTGTTAGTGGGATAGTTCATTTTATTTTATTAATATCAACACTTCTATTAATTTATGTTAAAAGAAAGTCTACAAAGAGGGTCATTAGAATAACAGCCAACAGACAAACATTTGGATCAGTTTTAACTGATTTTGACAAACTAACTAAAAATGATATAGTAGAAGTTTTAAGTGTGACTGATACAGAATACAGAATAAGAAATAGTGATGGTTTGTTATCAACTGTTGATAAAAAAAATATTAAACTGCTTAACTAATTTTATTTTAATACCACCGCTTGTGTATGAATTTTATTAATTCCTCTTTTAAGAAAATATAATAAATAGTTAAATTAATGTAAATAATTGAAGATAAGAACATTTTTATATTAAACTCCTTTAATAAAAGAATTATTTTATTTAACTCCTTTTAATATAAAAATTCTTTTATTAATAAAAATTATTTTATTTTCTTTAAATCATTTTCTTCTCCAATTTTCCAAAATTTTATTTTAAAATCTCCACTTCCTGTCGCAATATACTTTTGATCTTCATTTATTCCAAAATGAATTACTCTATTTTTATGTCCTTCATAGACTTTCTCTACTTTATAATTCTTTAGTATCTTTATGTCGTTATCTGAATATCCGAATGTACAAATTATTGAATTGTCTGATAAACACTTCAAATTAGTTACTTGATTAGTGAATTGTATATTTTTTATCATTTCTACTTTTTTATTTATTGAAAATACTTTTATTGTTTTATCTGCTGACCCTCCTCCTGTTATTAGATTGTTTCCTTTTATTGTCCAGTCTATTGCTTTTATTGCTGCTTTATGTTCATTTACTTTCCCAAATGGGATTGTTGTTCTCAAATCATATATAAATGCTCTATTATCATTTCCTCCTGTTGCTAGTAGATTTGACTGTGCTATTCCACACACTTCTTGGGTGTGTGATGAAAATATCATTGCTGGTTCTTTTATTCTCGTGTCAATTATCTTTGTTTTTCTATCTCTACTGCCTGTTATTATTGCATATTCAAAATATTCTCTATTTTGGAAATTTTTTATCACTCCTATTCTTGACTTATGAATTAACTTTTTAGTCACCTTTAATGTATTCTCATCTATAAAAAACACTGTTCCTAATGATGTTCCACACACTATTGATTGTTGTTTACTACAATATTTTACAGATGTAATACTAATATTAGTGGTGAATATACTTTTAGTAATCTCACTATAGAAATTATAAGCATATACTGTTCCTTCTACTACATAAAATATATTTTCTTTATGCCAATCTATACATGTGCTATAAAAGTCATCCACCATTCCCCGGATGTTAAGACTTCTGAATTCTTTATGAATTTTTTCTGGCTGGTGTTCTTTTTTTAGTGGTGTTAAATTTAGGAAATCAAAATCTATGTCTAAATTATGCTTATCTAAGTTATGCATATGGGTAATAATAATTCATGATTAAGTATTTATATTTCTAAATACAAACAAAAATAATTATTATTTGTTTGATTACTTTTTTATGCTTGAAAATAATTTAGATCCAAGAGATTTCGAAACTGCTGAATATGATTATATCTGTGCTAAAGATAGATTTAATAACATAAAGTTTATTTATAAGGAGAAACTTGGTAAAAGTATATTCCTTTCTAAGCTTAAATCAATCAGTGATTGTACTTTTGATAAAGATACAATTAATCGTAAAGATAATCTTGTAAGTGTTAAAGATGGTAACAACAGTAAGGATAGTGAGATTTATGAGTTGTCTAAATTGTGTTATGATTTGGATAAACAATTATGTGAGTATGATGGTAGACTTAATCTGCTTAAAAATGTTCATAACAAATTAAAAAATGAAGATGAAAAATTGAGAGTTTATTGTAACAGTTCTGAAAATAAAGCCATATTGAATGCTGAATTTGACTTTACAGATAATGAAATGAAGAATGTTCTTATTGAAATAGATAAACTTAAACAATCACTTAATAAAGAATCATTACAGAAAATGTTAAATGAAAAGATCAAATTAGAACAAGAGTTAGTGAATTTAAAGTTAAATGTTAAAAGAATGACTCTCATGCCTTCAGAAAATAAGTTAGAGGAAATTCATAATTGGTATTTGTCTTTGTTGGGTGTTTATAGGAAGTTATTTGGTGAATTTGAAGTGTCTTTTAGTTCTAATAAGTGTGAAATGACTATTTTTAACAAAGTTTATGAATATTCAGTTAAATTGATTATTGAAAATAACAAATTACAACAAATTGTTTTTATTAACATTCCTGAAAGTATGTTACAAGTTTATAATGAAGTTAGAGAGTGGTGTATTAGATTAAACGACCCTAGATTGATTATGCATTTTTTAACAAATTTAGAGGGTTTGATTTAATAAAAAAATTTTTCTATTTTATTTTTATTAATAATTAGTATGTTTTTCTATCAATATAATAATTATTGTTAAATTATAAAAAATATTTATTAAACTAATTAAGATTTTTATAAAATTTGTATTTTTATAGTAAATTTAAAATAAACACTTTCAATTCTTACTAGTTAACAATAATTGTTTTATTTAAAATATAAAATGTGAGTTTAAATTAGAAATAAAAAAGTTTTATTAATTAAAAATAATAATTTTAGTGTTTTTAATCTAAAAACTTAGTGAATTGATAAAATGAATTATTAAAAATTTTGTAGTAATAAAAATTAAATTTTAACTTTTTTATAAATAGAATTTTGATAACTAATACAGTGATAATATAAAAATTTAAAAACTACTAACAAGCAAGGCTGTAAATATATAAAAATTTCCATCTATAAAATTGTATGTTGTGAACAGTATTTTTTTAAAGATAATTTATTATATAACGACTTAATGTAAAAATTCTTATTCTTTATTAAAATTTAATATACTTTTAATAAAAACATAATTTCTTATTTAACTAGAGTGTTTCTTAAACCCAATTGTTTTTAATAAAAAAACTTTTAATCTTCTGATTAATATTTTATTATCTGTTAAAATTCAAAATTATTTAGTTTATAAATAAACAATTTTTTAATTAAAAAAAACAAATAAATTATTATAAAGAATAATTGATAAAGATTGAAACTTCGCTAGTGTTTATTACAATCTTAGATTTTTATTATTTAATTTTTTATCTGATAAAAATTAAGTAATAAGGAGTTTATTCAAATATTAATAATAGATTAAGATATACCCATTAAATGATAAATCATAACTGATCCTTTGTGAATACACCTATTTGTTTACACATTAAAAACATTGAGGGTGCCTGGAATAAGTTTAAATACTCTTTAAAGATGTACAAAATAATGTTAAGAATTAAAATAAAATTGATTTCAAATGAATTTATAATAAATATAAATATAAAGAATTTAAAAAACTTTGATGGTTTATTAAATTTATTAAAATTTAATTCATTTTTAGAAATTTTTTCTTAAGAAACAAAAATGGTAAATTAAATTATAGTTGATCATCATAAAATAATTAACAATAATGTGTTTAATTAATTATATTTAATTCTTAAAAATAAGATAATATATAGCATTAAAAAAAATGATTTATATTTATCAGACTCGTTAGTATGCTTTAAAGGATGTTTAATCCTTTTTCATCAATTTAAATTTTTCTCTTTTTGCTTCATTAAAATAATTAGGCAATTAAAAATTTATTTAAACTTAAAGTGTTCTTTTAAAAATGTTAAAATTAACTATTTATTATCTAACAATGTATTTTCTAAACTTAAAATAAAAAATAATTTATTTTGCTACTGTCTTAGGCATCATAGTTATTTAATTATAATTTATTCAACTCGTCTATTTCTTTATTATTGCTCTAATCTTTTATTATCTGTAAAAATTTTTTTAAAACTAGTTTTTAGCTAATTGCATACTCTATTTTACAACTACAACATTGATCTCTTTATTTATTAGTATTTTTATAAAAACTACTTCAATTTTTATAAAAAGTTAATTAAATTTAAATTTCATTTGACAATGTTATAAATTATACAAAATATAAATTTTTCTTAAAGAATTAATTACTTTATAAAAATAAATAAATATAATTTTTAATAAAATTTTTATAAATCAAAATTTCTATTAAAAATTAATTAAATAAAAATATTCGTATTTAACTTTTTGAATGAAAACTTATGAATAAATTGATGTTTTTGTTTACAAATTCTATATTAATAAATTTACCTTAAATTTTATTACCCTTAAATTTATTAGTATGGTACAAAACAACTATAAATTGATTAAAAAAACTGTAATTAAAACGATAATATGGGTTCTTGTAATTAATTTTATTTTAATTATACTTTGGCTTAAAAAAGATGAAATGTTTAAAAAACACCTTAATATGTTTGTTGAGGAACATAAACTTAGAAATCATAACAGAAGTCATGAAATTGCTAGAAATGACGAATTGAGAAGAATTTTTAATGAGAGAGTTGAAGAATTCGACAGAAAGGTTGATTATTTTTTAAATGTGGTATCAAGGTTTCAAAGAGAAACTAATACATCTATTAGAAATTTTAAAGCATTCAGTCAATTGTTTTTGCAATCCACCAAACACTTAAGAACGATTAGTCTAATTAAATATGAATCTAGACAGTATAATGCCGATTTAGAAGAATTACTTAGATTGCTTTTTTATCATTCAAATGAGTATTATAAAATTGTAGAAAAATATGAAGAAAGTATAAAATTATTTCAAGAACATTTTGTAAATAGTGGGGCTGAAGAAGAGTGTATTATTGAGGATAGACTGATTTTAGGTTTAGAACATTATAATATTATAAAAAGATTTACTGATATAATTGATAAGGATGAAAGATTTGCGATATATGTAGCAAATGCAGAAATAAGGAAAAGGTTTTTAAAAGACTCAATTATGAATTTGGTTGAGTGGTTCCATGCACAAATAACAAGTGACAGAAAATATGTTTTCTATTGTGATCAAAAGGAAACAATATTAAATTCTTTAGTTCAATTAGAAAATTTATTATCTGAACTTAATGAATTACTTGATGCAGAACCAATGAATTATGAAGAAATTTTTAGAGTGTCTGTTTCTTGTTCTGATAGAATTATTGAGATTGTTTCTAACGTTGATGAAAGAATAGAAATAACAATATAATAAAAAATTTTACAATTTAATATTTTTTTAGTTTTTAAAAAACTTTTTATATTTAAATTAAAAAATAGTAGAATTTTAAATTTTTAAAAAAGATTTAATATCTTCTAAAATTAGAAATTTTTTAGTTATAAAAAGTTTTTATTGAATTGTGTTATTTTATTCTACTTAAAAAATAAAAAAAATTAATTTTTTTTTAATTTTTAAAGTAAAATAAAAAATGAAAGATTAATAATACACTTAAATAAAACTTTTTAATTTAATGATTAATTACACTGTTTTATTTTTACTGAAAAAATAACATAAAATTACTTTTATATACTGATAAAGATAGTAATACTACTGAAAATACCCAATAGTATAGTTTAAATAAAAAGTGAAATATGAAGATGAAAAAAATAAAGTTAATAAATCATAGGAATTACGTTTTTTTAATAATACTATTTGTAAACAAAATTTAAAAAATATATAATGATGATCAACTATTAAATCATGTTTAAGAGATATTAAATCAAAAAAAGACAAAACTGTTTAAGATGAATAATCATTGATGATTAAAAATTTATCATATAAACATGATTCAAATGTAATTTCATCCTAAAATCTTGAAAATTACTAGTCAAAAGATTTAAAATATAATATTGAGGAAAGTAAAAAGATTAAACGTGTTTTAATTAATTTTAGTTTATTAGATACGAATACCACCATCGCCAAGAATTTTGTTATTTTAAAAAAATAATTTTTAATTTTAAAAGATTAAATAACAACAAAAAAAATTAATTACTTAATTGTTTTTTAATTAATAATAGGAATTAAAAGCATTTTATTGAACAAATTGCTGAAAAGAATATTTTGAAAATCGTTTATTTGATAATATTCAAGATCTTTAGAGTAGTACTTTTCATCTAGTTTTTTACATTGCTTACCAATATATCATCCTAGTAACTCTGAAAAGTTAAACATTAGAGTTTTTTGTTATTGAAAACCGTTTATCAATGTTTAAATTATTGTCTTTTAATTGATATGTTGGTTTTTTAATTTAAATATAGAAATGTTTATTGTTTTTTAAAATATTTATAAACTTACATTTAAGTATGAAAAGTTATTAAAATCAATTAAA
The DNA here is from genome assembly GCA_002087885.1 of Hepatospora eriocheir. Classification (NCBI taxonomy): domain Eukaryota; kingdom Fungi; phylum Microsporidia; family Hepatosporidae; genus Hepatospora; species Hepatospora eriocheir. Next base: position 11,642 of record LVKB01000103.1, read on the forward strand.
AAGGAAAATTTTTATATCGGTGGGTAATTTACATATGATTGAAGTTATTTTTTTTAAAATTTAACTTTAAAGTCTAAAGATAAGGTAGTTTATTAAACAATACTACCCTTTGTAGTTATGTGAATGTTTTTGATGGAATTTATCTGTAAAATTTTATATTTAAGCACTTTCATTATAGATCTCTTTCATATTTAATTGAATTATTTGAGACTTATAAAAAACCCTTATCAGAGTGATTTCATTCTATAAAGAATGGTTATATGTTTTTAATAATAAACTTTATATTTTAATTCAACTTAAGTATTCAAGAAATCAAATTATGAATTTTTTGTTAGAATCTCTTTTAGAATAATTAACAAATGACATAATTGATCATTTAATGCAAGATTACAAAATTAACTTTATTAAATAAGATTTTTGAAGTATTTAAACAAGTTTAAAATTTTTATAGTGAAGGTTTAAAAAACAAAAAAATAAAAATATTACAAAGAAATTTATTTTAACCTATGCCACCTTAGCAACTTTCACGAATGTTAAAGAAAACTGCAATAATCTTAGAATTAAATGTTTTTAATAATTTATATAACAAGTTTAATAAGAAAGCTCTTGATATTTCAATTATTAAATTGTTTAACGATTAAAAAATCTAATCTATTTTTATCTAATTTATCTCTTAAAGAGTTTTTTCTTAAAACAACATCATTTTCTTTTAAGTGGCCCGTTATTTTAATTAACGTTTCTTTTATCTAACTGTTCAAATTATTTGTCCTTTTTCTTTCGATTTCTTCTTAAATCATAATTTTTTTAAAATTAATTTATAAATTATTTTTTTAACATTTATAAGAACTACCTTTTTAATATCAATTCTAAATTATTTCTTTCTAAAAAATTACATGATAATTCTCCTAATTTAGCTATTCGGTTTATGTTGTACATAAAAGTTGTCATGTTTATTTCTTCATCCTAATTCTTTCCAATTTCACTAATTATTTTTGATTGTGTGGTAACCACATTTTAACTAACTCATAGTTTTTAAACTGTCGAATTTATAATTATTTTTTTTAATTTTTAATTTTAAAAACCCAATCAATTAATGATAAATCAATTAAAGAATAACACAATTAACCAAGATAATAAATTTAGTAACAAAATGAAGTCTAAGAGTTTATTTACATGGTATCTTACAGGTAATGAAGTCCCTTCAGAATACCTCAGATTGGTTTGTTCTTTCAACCATTAAATTTGCTTCTAGATGATAAAGTATATTTTTGTTAACCTAATCTTACAAAATTAACCAACTCTTCCATTACATCTGTAGTGCCTCACACGGGCTTTTTACTCAGACGAGTTAAATTTAATAAAATCTTTTAGGTATTAAAGATTCTTTATTTATAATGATAATCTTTTTATAATATTGAAAAGTTGGATCAAGTCTGAAATTTTCCTTCCGATAATAACAACTCGGAAATTTTCCCCCTTTAATAAAAAAATAAAAAAAAATAATAAACAAATTTTATTCAAATCT
>LVKB01000037.1:9431-25292 GCA_002087885.1 Hepatospora eriocheir
GTACTTCTTTTCTCTAAAAATAATCAAGAAAATTTATTACTTAACATGTATTAATATTTAATATTACTACTTTATTTATTATCATTTAGAAGCGTAAAAATTTTTATTAAAATATATAGTTTAGAACAAAACAACTTTAAATTTTTAACATCTATGAAAAACTATTTTATAAATTAAACTAATTAACATTTTAGTATCCAACAATTAAAATTTTTTTCTAATTTTTATTAATAACAAAGCACTTTTAATTATAAAATTTTTGAATCAAAATGAACACTATTATACTTGTCATAACACTAGTATTTATTATTAGAAATAAATTTATTCATGGTTGATTCTTAAGAACAAGTCTAAAATTTTCCCTATGATAATAACAACTCGGAAAATTTCCCCTTAAATAAAAAAATAATGAGCAAATTTTATTTAAATCTTAGTAAACTAAGTAAATCTTCAAAATTCTTATCAAAACCAATGTCAATTTTACACATAAATTCATTTAAAATTAACTCCATCTTTAAAACTAAACACCTTTATGCATCTTGCATAGATACTTACATATATTCCAGGCACTCTCAATATTTTGAGTATGAACGCCTGTAAAGGCTTTCACAAATGACACACTGTGATTTACAGTAGAGTGAAAAAATCTCAATCTACTAGTGATACCTAAGTAAGTCTACCACACATCAGAGTGTATAACTGTACCCGGGCAAAAACTCTTTCAATAATAGGTATAAGTGTAATACGTCTCTATTTAGAACTAAATGCAGTGAAATTTTAGCTGGTGTGTAAGATACATCAGCTAATCCAATCACCCATATTTCACACTCTGATTGTTGGCCAAGATGGTACTTCTGTTTATTTTTAAATAAAATTTCATCTATTTAACCAATTATACTATCGCCGCCTAGACGAGTGGGTTTTGACATAATAATTAAAACATTACCTTCTAAGTTGATCAATTATTTTTATTGTGTTGTCCTTATCCACTTTAACCCTAGATCTTATTTGTACTTAAATATAGTTATTTAACCATTTAAAACACACTTTTAGCATACTACTCAGTGGTACATTCAAGTTAGATAACAATGACTCGGTACGAATTGAGAATTATTTTTATAATTTATACAACTCGTAATAAAGCACCTAAACACCAAACCATCTCTGTTTCTTGTGTATGGTCTTGTCACCATATCTTGATTACAAGATATACACTGGTTATATCTTTGAAGCACTTTTTTAGTTCGAAAAAACTTTATTAATTCTACGATAGGACCCTGTAATAACAATTTAAATACTCTTGCATACCAATGATTCATGGGTTAAAAAATTATTTATTTTATTTACATGGTTTTTTTATCTATTTTCTATAAATTTCAGATTTGATCCGATTAATCTTTATAATCATGTTTGTCCATAACTTATTTGTGTTAATTTTTTTTATAAAGTAAATACTTCTCAGAATTTCTCATCATTCAAAATTACCAATAGATTTGAGTATCTATTGATGTTATAAAGCAAGTTTACAATAATACTATAAATATTTATTTTATAAAGTGAAAGTATAATTTCTTTAATATATTCAAAATCACAATAAAATAAAAAATTTTATTTATTTTCACTATCACTTTTAAATAATTCTTTTTTTAAATATTTATACTTAAAATAATTTATCAATAAAAACTTATTATTAAAATCAATTTCAAGTTTTATTAAATAATTTTATAATAAAAAAATAAATGAAAGATTGTAAGTGGAAAGATTGTAATGAAAAAGTAAATGATTTACATAAACATCTATTAGAACACATATCAACAGTAAAAGAAATGAAATGTAAATGGATAGACTGTAAATTTTATGATTATAAACTGTTAAATAAGAGTGATTTAAATAATCACATAAGATTGCATACAGGAGAGTTAACATTATTGTGTAATGTATGTGGAAGAGGATTTATAAAAGAAGATTTAATGAAACAACATTTAATAAAACATAAAATAGATACAGAAACAAATGCAAATATTTCTAATGAATTATTTAGTTTGTGTGAGAATAGAGAATGTGAATTAATAGAATTAGAAGAAGCATTTAAAGAAAGACAATATCAAATGAATTTAATAAGAGTTTTAAAAGATGAATTTATAAGAGATAAAAGTAAAGACACAAAATTTTAAATAAAAATTTTAATAGAAAATGAATTTTAATAAACAAACAAACACAAATCAGGATATAGACGTAAATAATATTTTAAATAATTTATATTTATCATATCAGTCTAATTCACCACAGTATAAATTTAATTATGTGTTTTATAATGTAGTGAATACACCTTTTAGTAAAACGAATGATTTTACTAATGAAGAATGGGAACAAGTTTATATCAATGAGAAGTTACAACCAGTAAAATTAAACAAAGATCAAATTGTAGAAAGAAGAAAGAAACAGTTAGAATTAGCTAATAAACTAAATGATAGTAAATACGGAATATTTGAAGAAATAGAGAAGTTAAAAACAAAGAAAGAAACAGCTAAAACAAAACTAATACAAGTAATTAATAAGTACAGGACATTCAGTAAGAAGTATTTAATTGATAATAATCAACCAATAGATATAATGGATGGTCACATTAATAGAAATAAGTTTTATGTGAATGAAAGAGATACTTGTATTGAAGTAATTAACAAACTCAAAGAAAGGTTAATTAAATTAGAAGAACAAATAAATGAAGATTTAAAAGTGGTTGAAAAAAGAAGATTTGCAATTCATAATTTATTAGAAAAACATTAATAAATTTTAACCCATAAAATATGAATAATTTACCAACAAGAACTTTGTTAATAACAGGATTAGATAATGAAAATCAAGTTGAAAAGTTTATATCAATGCAGTCACAAGACTCCATTTTAGAGACTTATAGAGTTCCTAAGACTTGTTTATTGTTTATAACATTTTTTGATATTAGAAATTCAATAGACTTACTTAAAAATCTAAATTTATTAAAAGATCAATTTCCTAATCTAAACATCTTTTACACGATATCAAAAAATGAGTTACCAAGTAATGAAGATGAGTGTAAAGAGAAGAATAATCAAGCATCAGTAATAGTTCAATATAAAAATTTTAATTTATCATCAGATAAAATATATGATTTAGCTTCAACATGTGGAGAGATAAGAGAATGTAGAATGGATAAAGTTGGACAGAAGATTTATGAATATTTTAATATAAAGGCAGCTAAAATAGCACTTAATGAATTAAATTTAGCTGATTTTGAGGGTGGGAATGTTAAAACAAAACCTGTATGGGACATTATGCCTAATCAAAAAGCGACCATTCTAAATAGAACTGATCAAATCATAAAAGAAGAATTAGATAAAAAACAGATAAATTTAAATGAATCAATAAAAAGGATTAAGACGAGTAAAAGTAAAAATATTTTTATAGATCAATTTGATGAATTTATAATTAATAATCTGTCACAGATTGAAAGATTGATATTTAAAAATAAAAAAAGTAAATAAACTTTATTAAATTTTAAATTGAAAAAATTAAATAATTTTTATAAATGCCAACCTCCTATGAAATTGAAAATAACGACTTTATAAGTCTTGATATTCTATTAAAATTTGCTAAGATGGATTGTAAAAATATAAATAAACAACTTAAAGTGATATACTTACCTATGAGTAAGTATAGATATATAGATAAAGACAATAAACTAGAAATAATATATGAAAATAAGGATTATAAGTTTGTAAGTAAATCAGAACGTATTCCAGTAAAGTATCCAACACATATTTATTTTATTAAAATCTGTTGTAAAAGACACTTTAGTCAAATTGATCACAATATAATTATAACAAACAAATACACAAATACAAAATATAAAGTTAATATGAAAGAAGAATATTTAAAGAGAAAATAAAATTTATTAAAATGTTTGCTATTTAATAGCATTTCTTCTTCTATAATGAAGGCTTATTCTAATAATAGTAAGTCAACGCAATAGAAGATTTTGGGGTTAAAATTTTTATAAAAATTAATTTTTATTAAATTCACTATAAAGCTTTGTTAAATATTCAGTGACTTCATTTACGAATATTTCTTTATCATTTTCCATATCAAATGATTCTTTAATTAATTTAAATATTGTTTTATCTTTTATAAATTCACTATATTTAACATTGTTGAATTCAATACCTAAATTAAATGACATTAATGATTTCATTAGAGGCAGTATTAGTGATTCAACTAATTTTATTTCATTAACTACTATTGTTGGATCGTGTGCATATTTCATATAAAGAAATAAGTTTTCTATAAATTTTATACAAAGAAAATCATTTGATATTGGAATATTTTCTATCATTTTATACTCTTTAAGATTATAATTAATAAAACAAGGCAATATTTGTGTTGAATTAGCAGTGGATAATTCTTTATTAGATAATATTTCAATCATTCTTGTTAATGAATCATTAGTTAGTTTTTTATTCATTTTTAAATTAAATACATTAGCTAATACTGTTCTCTTTACAATTTTAATTATCAGTCCATCAAAATAATCATCAATTCCCATGTAATTACTTACTAAATTAAACATAACAATGTGATTAGTTAATTCTATAGGTCTATTAATCATATAATAACATATAATTGTTAATTTAAGTTTCATTATATTTAATTCAACACTTTGACTTAATTTAATATCCTTTAATTCTTTTAGAAATTTAAGTAATTTCATTTCTAAGGCCTGATTAGGTAATTTATTATCAACTGCACCATAAATAATTAACTTATCCCAACTACTAAAATTATCTAATGGTGTAAATGATGTTCCACAAATATCTCTTAAATGTAAATAAAGTCTCTGTAATATTAATGGTTGTGAATATGACTTTTGTATTAAATTTATAACTTTTCTTATTTCTAATGATAACATTTTTATTAAAATTTTTCTATAAAATATTTTTAATAAAAATGCCAACTATTAAAGTTAATAAACAATTATTATTAAATAGAATTAACAAGTTAAATATAACTGATAATGAATTCAATGATATTTGTTTTAATTATGGATTAGAATTAGATGATGTTACTTGTGAGAATAATATTACTTATTATCATATTGAAATTCCTGCTAATAGATTGGATTTATTATGTTTAGAAGGTATGGTTAATGGATTAAATGCATATCTTACTGGTAATTTTAATGATATTAAAGTGGTTGAGGGTGACTTTATTATAGTTAAAGATAATCCTCATGAAAGAAAGTATATTACTTCTGCTATAATTAGAAATATTAATTTAAAGGATTGTTATGAATCTTTTATAAACTATCAAGATAAACTACATTTAACTATCGGTAGAAACAGATCTTTGGTTTCAATGGGTACTCATGATTTTGATAAAATTTTGAGTAATAAAATTGTTTATCAGTCAATTAAGATGAAAGATATTAATTTCATACCTCTTAATGGTGATAAGATTATTAATGGAACTAATCTCAAGGATTATTTTAAAGAAGATAAGAAATTATTTTCTTATTTTAAATTATTATCCTCAAGTGATAAGTGTGTTGTATTTAAAGATCCATCTACTAATACAATTCTTTCACTACCACCTATTATAAATTCAGATGCAACTAAAATTTCACCTGATACAAAAAACATTTTAATTGAAATTACTGGTGAAAATCAATTAAAAGTAGAACAAGTTTTAAAAATACTTTGTTATAATTTTAGAGGTGATTATGTTGAGAAAGTTAAAATTGTGGATTGTAGTAAGATTGAATCATTAAGCTTATCTGATAATAATTATACAACTATTGATTTTACACCGGTAGAATATATTCTAAATTTGGAAAGAATTAATAGAAAATTAAAATTTCAATTAAACAGTAATGATATAATTTGTCTGTTAAATAGAATGATGTATAGTGTTCAAGTTATATCTAATGATAATGTAGTTGTTAAACCTTATCCTTGTAGAATTGACATTCTTCATGAGTGTGATATTATTGAAGATTTAGCTATTGCATATGGCTTTAATAACTTCAAAATGACAATACCTGATTTTCACACAACTGGTGTTGAGAATCATTTAAATAAGTTTAGTGATAAAATTAGAACTTAGATGGCTTTATGTGGTTTTAATGAAGTATTAACATTAACATTAACATCTATTGAAGAAAATTCACTAATTAATAATTCTATGAACGGGGAGGCTGTTAAATTAGGTAATTTTAAATCAAAGGATTGTGAAATTGTAAGAACTTCACTGTTGCCGGGAATGATTAAAGCAATTGCTAATAATTTACAGGAAAAACTTCCTATTAAAATTTTTGAAGTTTCTGATATTGTTAAATTAGATGATAGTGTGATAGGCGCAAGTAATAAAAGATACTTTTCAGGTATCATAGCTGCTAATACTTCGTTATTAGAAGATTTACAAGGTGCACTTACTATGGTGATGAAAAAAGCTGGTATTGAATTAACTTATTTAATCTCTGATAAACCCCACTTCATTAACAATCAGTCTGCTGATATTTATATTGGAAAGGTGTTAATTGGTAGTATTGGTGTGTTTAATTCTAATATTGTTAACAATCATTTTAATATTCAATATCCGTTAGTTGGTTTTGAAATTAACTTAGAAACAGTATATGATATTTTTAGTAATTAAATTTTTATTTGAATAGTCCTTCTCTTCTTTTATTACTTTCTTCAAGTATCTCATTCCAATTATTTTCAATATACTCAAATATACTTTTGCTAACTTCTTCTTTTGATTGATTTAAGTCATATGAATACGTGGATGTAAATTTAATATCATAAAACATTCCAGTGGTTAAATAAACATCATTTTCTCTTATTGTTTCATATGCAGGTGGTATTAAATCATAATAACTACAAATTTTTATTAAAATGATTTGATAATTTTTATCATTTAAATCAATTTTCTTGACATTTTCTAAATAACTTTTATCGTTTTTATATAATTCGTTTAATTCTTTCTTTAATTTTAATATTTCATTTAATTCATTATTATGATCTAATTGATTGTCATTTACGTTATTGTTATTTAACTGATTATTCATATCTAATTGTTTATTATTAATAAAATTATTATTTTTTAAATGATTATTATTAATAAAAATATTATTATTATTAAAACTATTATCTTTTAATTCATTATTATTATCATCTAAATGATCATTATCTTTTAATTCATTATTAGTTGAAATGTTTTCATTAATAAATAAATTGTTAATATCTTTATCCATAATTTCAATATTTTTATTAAAATTATTTTCTTCAATTTTTAATTTTTTAATTTTATCTAAATTGTCATTAATTATTAAATTGTTTCTATTAAAATCATTCTTAATTAGTAAATTATTTTCAACTAATAAATTACTTCTTTCTGAATGATTATCTTTCATAATTAAATTATCTCTATCTTGATTATTATTTAATAAATCAGTATTCTTTGTTATTTTAGCAAAAAAGTCCTTTAATTCTTCTTTCTTTTGTTTGATGGTTAAAAAATCTGCTCCATTAGCTGATGCTTGAGATATTTCACTAATTTTACTGGCTAATTCTTTATTAGTTTCAGCCTTCTCATAGTACTTTTTATACTCTTTAATTAAACACTCTCTTTCTTTATTATATAGTTCATTTCTTCTTAATTCTAGGTTATTCAATACTTCTATTCCTGCCTTAAATATAAACTCTTCAGCTTCCTTTTCCTGATTGAATTTAGGTGAAATTAACTCTATGTCACTAAATCTAATCTTAGCTATGTATTCATTAGTCTTATTTATTTCCACTTGGTATCTATACCCCTGTAAATAGTACCATTCTCTATTAAATTTCTCTGTAAACTGATATTTATAGTTCATGAAATTTTTTTATTTAAAATTTTTTAATCCTAAAGTTTTGTTAAATACTAATTTCTTCTTATCAAAATCAGAATCTTTATCACAACAAAAAAATCCTTTTCTTATGAACTGATAACTGTCTTCTGGTTTACTTTCTAATATTTCACTATTACAATATCCATCTACAACTTTAAGACTATTTTCCAAATCAATATCATTTAAATAACCTACTTCTTCAGGATTAAATGATTTAAAGAGTGATGAATACATTCTTAATTCTACCTTAAAGTCTAAATTGTAAATCCACTGTATGAATTTTTTAGGTTTAGAAAATACTTCACTTTTAACTGAAATAAAATCACATCTAATACCATCATTTTCAAATTTCTTAAATTTAATCTCTCCTAATCCTATTAAACCTACTGAGTTATAAGGAGTTAATCTCATAAAATCATCTGTTGGTTTTTCCATAAAATCAGATCCATCAATATAAATCACCTTTGATGATATCTTAAAGTAATCATAGAGTGATTGTTTTTCACAATTTAAATAAATTTTAATAGGATCAGTAATGCAAGATGTTGTTTTTGACGTTTTAAATAATTCTGTAAATATAAAACTTTCAAATATTTTTACATCAATTATTGTATCAGAAATTGTAATACCAACAGATTGTACAAACTTATTAATCGCACTTGGTGGTATTCCTCTTCGTCTCATTCCTGCTATTGAGTAACATCTTGGATCATCAAAAGACAATCCCAAAGCATTCAGCTTCCTTTTGCTTAAAATAGTGTTACTAAGATTTAATCTTCTAAACTCCCACTGTACTGGTTCATAAAGTTCAAGTTCTCTAAGTAACCAATGGTATGATTCTTGTCTCGTAAAAAATTCTCTTGAACAGAATGAATGAGTAACATCTTCTAATGAGTCTGCTACACATAAAGCAAATTCGTAAGTCGGATACACCATGAAATTTTTCTTTCGTCTATGATGCTCCATATCAATTACCCTGGCGCCAACTAAATCTAACATGAGAGGATTTTTAGACTCTAAATCCATTTTAAATCGTAAACAGGCTTTACCCTCTGCATATTTTCCTTGTAACATTTTCTCAAACTCTTCCAAATTAACTTTCGTTGGTGTCATTCTATAAGGTGAAAGAATCGATGGATCAAAATTTCCTTTATCTCGTTCTTCTTGAAACTTCATTCTACGTCTTTTTAATTCTTCACCATCTAAGAAACAAATATAAGCTTTATTTTTCTTAATAAGCTTTTTAGACATTTCTATCATCTCTTCAAAATGATCACTAGATGCAGTTATCTTATATGGTATAAATCCTAACCACTCAACATCTTTAATAATATTGTTTGTTAATTCTTCACTCTCATTTCTAGGATTAGTATCATCAAATCTTAAATAAGTGTATCCTCCAAATTTTTTAGCATATTCAAAACTCAAATTTATAGCAAATGCATGTCCAATATGTAATGAACCATTTGGTTCTGGTGGGAACCTTGTAACAACCACTCCTTTAGTTCTAGCTAAATGATCATTTAAAAGTTTGTTAGTTACCTGTTTGTTATCTTTAGGTGATTTTAAATTTAACAATAATCCCTCACTTAACCAATCTCTCTTATTTTCATTCTTAACTTCTTCTTTAACATTATAGTCTTTAAGACTATCCATCACTATTTTAAAATCAATATATGGCATTGAATTTCTCATTTGTTTAATTATTAAGTTTTGACTTACATACTCATCTTTCAATTTTTGAATTTTTTTTAAAATTTCTTCTTCACTAAAATCATTTTGCTTAATAAATTCTTTTGCTTTATCTTCTGACTTAAAATCTTCTTTAATTAGTCCCTTGAGAATAGATTCATGCTTAACTAAACCTTCGTTAATTAATTTGGCAATAAGTCTTATGTCAACTTTCTTAGGCGCTGAACAACACAGTGAATACTGTAATTTGGTCATCTGATAATTAAGATCAGATATTGTTTTAATGTTATCAACCGCGTGTTGTTTCTTGATAACATTATCTATTTTACCTTCATCTAACTGTATATCTTTTAACAATTCTTTAATTTGCTCTTTATTCATTTAATGCAAAAATCGGGATTAAATAAATAATTAAATTTATTTCTTAAAAGAAACAAATTTTTATCAACATTTTAATGTAAATATAATTTAAATCAATTAATAATAATTTTATTGATTATTTATTTTTTAATAGTCTAATTGAATTGTATTATTATCTTGTTTATTATTTCAATCTATAATTATAAAAAATATTAAATGAAACATAATTTATATTTATATTTCAATTATTTTTAAAATTCTAATAATATAAATAAATTTTTTATTTAAAAAAGTAAAATTATATTTAATTATTATCATTAATAAAATATGTAAATTTTTTTATTTATCCTTAATCTTATAAATTGTTCTCATGTAAGATATTCTCTATTTTAAAAAACTTGTGATAAAAGCACGAATATTTTAAAAAAAACTCAATTAAGTCATCTATTTTATATTAGTTAAAATTTTTATAATAAAAGTATCTTTTTTTATTAAAATTTAAAACATTGATTATTTAAAAAAACATGATTTATTATTTGAACTTTCATAAAAATATTCAGAACTATTTTTCAACACCTCTCTATAATCATTTTTATTATCTCTTCATTAAAATGTTGATCATATTTGCTATTTAGATTTATTTTAATATTTTTTATTAAATATATTGTTTTAAAAATATTGTTTTAATTAATGTAAGTTAATTCAAACTCTTTAAATAAATTTTTACCAACCTTAAATCTATCTTTTTTAAATAAATGAAAATTTTAATAATGTTATGGTTTGAATTAACAAATCTAAAATGTATTGATTTTGATAATTCTTTGAGCTTAATATAGTTTTTAAGTATTTTTAATTTAAAATCAAAAATAATTTATTTAATCATATCAACAAAATAAACAATTAATATAATTAATAATAACATTAGATGTTTTATTAGAAATTTGAAATATAAAATTAAAAGTTTTTTTATGATTTGTAAGTTTTAGTAATTCATTAATCTGAACGTTATCATAAAAAGTTTTTTTATTCATCAGATTGTTAAGAAAAAAAATTACACATAGATTAAAAGCTTTTTTAATCTTTTCAAATGATTTAAATCATTTAAATAAATATTATTAAATAACACATCTAACTTATTTTATATTATTTTAATTGTCATTAATAATTTAATAATTAGTTAATGATTATTATTAAATTATTAAAACATAATCTAGATTTATTGTTTGAATTGGATCAAAAGTAATAATATTTTATTTTTTTATATGACATTGAAAATAATTATTTAAATTAATAAATATAAATTATCATTAAAACAATCTTAATTTGTCTATAAATACAATTGATAATTTTGTAATAATTAATAATTAATTATTACAAATATTTAATACAAAACTCTTGTATTCATAAACTTTAAAGTTGTGTAAAATATTTATAATATTAATTATCTCTTTATTATTAAAAAAACAGATTGAGATTATAATTTTTGTTTATTAATTTTTTAATTTATTTTAATTTTCTTATAGAAAACGGATATTAAAATTTATTATAAAAAAATTATTAATTCATCTATTATATACATAATAGTAATTATTCTTTATATTGTTCATTAAGAAGTATTTTTTTAATTATCAAATTATATTTTATAATTTTTTTAATTAAAACATTAATGTTGTTAGTAAATTCATTAATATTTTTATTATTAAAATAATATTTAAATAAACTATCAATTTCATTATCATTAAATGATTTATGATTAACAAAATAATTTTTATTATACTTTTCGCAGTTGTAATTATTATTTTAAAAGAAGTTTTTTGAAATATATTTTTTAGATTTTAATCAATAAAATAGTGATGAAATTTACTATTTATGTTTTTTTATAAATAATAAGTTTTAAAAACATACTTTAGAAATTGATTTTAATTAATAAGAAATCTTCTTATATAATTTCAATTACTTTTAATTTATCACCGTTATTAATTACCATGTTTGATAGATGAACCTCTTTAAAAATATTTATGAAAATTTTTTGAAGTAACATGCTTACAAATATAATTTAGGATGTTTTAAATATAAAATTTTTAATCAATTTTGTAATTAAAAGGTTTATTTTATTTTTCATAATATTCCATTTTAATTTTAAATAATTAGACTAATTTTATCAATAAATTTTAAATTAACATAATTTAAGATAACAACCGGATATTTTATAAACATTATATATGAAATAGAATAAAAACTTCAATACATCTAAATATATGAAATTTTTGATAAAATTTAAAATACGATGATGTGCTATTATTAAAAAGTTATTAATTTTTTATTATCAATTAAATAACTTATAAATTTACTAACAAAATCAAAATCTTTTTTAGTACAAACTACTTTTGAATTAATAACTTAATATTATTTAAATTTTAAAATAATTTCTTTTTAAAGATCATGTTATAAAAAAGTCAGTTATTTTTTCTTTATTAAAAAATACGATTTTGTTTTCAAAAATCATAGTAAAAATGTGAAAAACATCTATAATAATCACTTATTTCATTTCACATGCTATAATTTTTAAAACTTTGATTTGCTCATTAAAAACTGATTTTATTTCAGTAGTAGAATGAAGTGTTTTATAAAATACAATGAATTATCAAATGTTATTTTATACCCTGTTTAGTTGGTTTTAATAGTCTTTTGATACTCTTTTCTTAGATATTATCTTAGTTATTTCATTTGCTAAAATAAGAGTACCGTTTTTTAAACATACTAAATCTTTTGAATAAATATAACTTATTGTTGTAATTAAATCATATAATACAGTTAAAAATTTAAAAAATAATGTTAAAAACCAATTTTTATTAAAATCATAGGTTTTAAAAATTTTTATAAAAAATTTTAAACGTTTATTGAAAAATGCAATTATTAAATTATAAAAATTCTTAATAAATTAATTAAAATGAAAAAATATTTTTTAAATAAATCTCTATTTAATAACGAATTAAATTTTACAAAAATAAATAATATAAGTAATTTTATTCTTTGATATGTTTATTTAAATTGATGTTAGTAGGTTTTATTATATATTTAAGTAATATTTTTAGTTAGTTATATATTGTTCATAATAAAAATATTTACAAAATTAAATATTAATGTAAATAACTATCTAATAATAAAATTTTAAATAGAATAAAAATTATTTATAACTAAGTCAGGATTTGTGTCTAAAAATCATTGTTTCTACTCTTTTACATAATAATAGAATTATTAGGCTAATTTGTTTAATTAAAACACTAATTTATATTTAAAATCAAATTATTTTTATCATTAAAGTATTTTTTTAACAAGTTTTCAATCTTATAATTTTATAAAATTTTTACCTTCTAAAATCTTTAAAAATCATAAACAATCATCTTAATTTTTCATATTTAAACAAACATTTTATTTTATCAATTATACTTTTGTTTAAATTGTCTAAAAAAAATAAACTTTGAATAGATATTTATAATCAATTTCAGTAAATTATAATTCTCTATAAATAATTTCTACTATTGTTAATTTATCATTTTCATCAATCCATATGAATTATAAATGAAATCCACTAAACAGATTCATAAAACTTTTCTTATGATAATATTATTATAAATTAACCTATCATTGTTGAAAAGTGATATTAAATAGTGCTACATTTTATTTATTAATGTTAAAAAAGATGTTTTTGTTATTAATTAACTAACTTTGATTAAAATCATAGAATTAATATTTTTTATATCAATTTACTAGTTAAAAATTTAATGTATTTGATTTATTACAATCTATTGTAAAAATACTCATTTATTAATAATATAATCATAATTTTTTTATTACAATTAGTTTATAAGAAAAAGAATTAAAGAAAAATTATTATAATTTGTTTTAAATTATTTTTTAGTAAGAATTAATTAAAATAAAAGAATCATTTATCAAAAATAAAAACATTTATTTATTTTAAATTAAAACTTAAAACTTATAACTAATTAAATTATCTAACAAATAATATTAAATCATTTTAATTTACTAATTCTGAAACAAAAAACTTAAATTCGAAAAATTTCTCCTTAATTATCATAATGATAAATCCAGTAGAAAGTAGAGTTGTTAAAGAAGAAAAACCAGAAGAAAAAGCAGCTAAAGAAAAAAAAGCAGCATAAACAAACATTTATGTAAGAAATTATATTTCGTTATTTTTAATGATGATTCCTTTTTCAGTACACATTTACTTGTTTTTTATAAAACCAACATTTAGACTTGCATTTAAAACACACACTAGATTTGAAAAAATTGTCAACAGTTTAAAAGATGCAAGAAGTTCTTATATGGTATGTATGTGTGCCAATTATATGGAGAATTTTAACCGATCTTTATCCCCAAAAAAGAATCTTCAAGTATTTATTTATTACTATTTATTTCCTTGTTACAGTAAGTTTAGAAGGTATTCCAAGACTTTTTACAATTAAACAACATTTAAAAAGTGGTGGTACACTACAAGATTTTGTGAATTTACAAAACTTTGAAGAACTTATGGATAAGCACTTCTATTCATTTGAAACACCCGATGATATGCATAAGTTTGTTTTAATGGCTTGTACACAGGGATTGTTAATTTTTATTAACATAATTATGCTTGTTAAATTGATGTTAGTTACTTTGTTTAGATAAATAAAATATTGTTTTTTTAATAAAAATTTTAAATAATAAATAAAATATAGAATGTTATGTTTTTTAATTTTTATATAAATTTTGTTTGTTAAAAGAAACAAATTATTTTTAAATTATAAATTTAAAATTACATAAAAAATTATTAATATGGATATTTTATAAGTAATAAAAGATAAAATGAACAAAATTACAAATGATATAGTATTTATATTAGTTAAATAAATATATCCAATAAGGTGTTTTAATAGAAAAATGGTGTCATATACATCATGTGATTCATCTGTTACGAAATGGAATTACACGTAAGCTTATTGTATGTTATACAACAAATAATAAGAGTTCAGTTATTAATTTAGCATTTTAAAAATTTCTAATTTTTTTAATAAAAATTTGCATTAAAAATTATAAAAAAATTTATTTATGTTTATTTACCCATATATTTAATGTTTGTACTAAGAAATAATAATTATAGACAAGCAATAGAAGAAATTGTAAATACAAACCATATAAAAGGAATAGATATAGACCATTTTATAAGAAAATTAGAAGATGGTATGATAAATGATATGTCAGATTATGAATTAGCAAATTTAGGATCAGAAATAGCAGCTGCAATGATTACGATAAACACTGAATATTCAAAATTGGCATCGGCAATACTTATAAGATATCTTCATTCTATTACTTATAATACATTTACAGAGAAGGTTTTTTATTTAAATAAGTCTAGAAATATCTTTCGGTCTAATATACTACTTTTAATAGAAAAACATACTCAAGTATATGAATCAATAATAGATTATAGTAGAGATTATAATATCAACTATTTTGGATTATGTTCATTGTTAAGATCATACTGTCTTAATGTAAATGGTAAATGGGTAGAAAGACCACAAGATATTTATATGAGATTAGCAATTGAGATAGGTGGTGAGAATTTTGAGATAGTTAAATCAACTTATGATGCATTATCACTACAATATTATACTCATGGTACACCTGCAATGTTTAATTCTTGTTTGAAGAAATCCCAAATGGCATCTTGTTTTTTAACAGCAATGAAAGGAGATTCAATTACTTCAATTTTTGAAACTTTAAATGAATTAGCCGTGATATCTAAATTTAACGGAGGTATGGGATTACATTTAAGCAATCTTAGATCAAATGGTAGTCCGACCATTACATCTGGTGGTTTTAGTAAG
>LVKB01000045.1:305-15573 GCA_002087885.1 Hepatospora eriocheir
TTGTTAACCTCCTCTGATGAAATTTCTTTACTTACTGTAGTAACTCTGTTTCTACAAAGGATTCGTTTTAAAAAAAAATTTAAACATAAATTTGTTCTAAATTTTAACCCCAATATTCAATGAATAAATTAGTAAACAACAACACTATTAACAACGCAACAGATACAAGTAAGATTAAGTCTTACTTCACACAATATGTCATCACGGGTCGTATCCCTAGGGTAAAACACGGCACTATCAAAATAAAAAATTTTTGATAAAATTGATCATTTTACTTTTCTGATAGATTCTGTTTTTAAAAATTCAAGCGAATTATTTTATTCCCTTAACTTTTTAATTTTTGCCTCTATTTCTTTCATATCACTAACTAGCTCTTCTATATTTATATAATTCATATACAAGTAATTCTTATAATTTCTTCTATTTGGTAATTTTTTATTAAAAACGTATGTTAGTGCTCTGTTTATTGGTATGTTGTATTTTTTAGCTATTAACCGTATCTGTTTCTTATTAAGTTTTAGATTAGATGATACTATTTCTCTATCAATTATATCTTTCTGTTGTGTTGTTAGTATTTTAAAGCTCTTACAATTGAATATTGGTTCTTTAGAATTTTCTTTTTCGTTTTTGTTACTCTCGTTATTTTCTATTTCCTGTGTTGTTATATTTTTATTTTTAATAATCTTACAAGGTTCCCCTTTTAATATATTTGTTAGGTTTTCTTCTTGTGTTTGCTTAAATCCATCATTGTCAAACCCAAAAATTAAATTCCATTCTTCTTCTGATATTCTTGTATTATTTTGATTCATTAAGGATCGCAAACTTTATTAATTAAAAAGCAAATAAAAAATTTATTTGATCAGTTTTTAAATTTGTTTGTTTTTAAGTCTAATTAAAAAATTGATTAAGATACTTTATTAATGATGTGTTAATATAAAAATAATTTGATGACATGCAAATAAATTTACTATTTAAAATAAAAAATTATTTATTTAACCCTAAATGTTTATCTCAGACTTGTGCTTCTGTTTGAATGGTAAGAAAAAGGAAACTAAGGCTTTCTTAATAGGAAAGAATCAATATAAGAAGGTATTCCTTAAAGATTTTTTCGATATTGAGGTCAATAACTTTGATGATTTTCAAACAATACCTGCGGATATTAACGGCAACAAGATTACGTTATTAATGCACTCTGATACTGTAACTGATGAAAATCTCAGAAATATCCAATTAGAACATTGTTCACATTTGATATTTCTGACAGATGAAGATGTTGAACAATTTTATAAAAAACCTACTATTTTATTTCTAATGAGAGGAGTTTCTCATCAAAGAAATAGAGAACATTACACCGTGATCAATTATGAAAATAATTTAGATGACATTAAAACAACTTTTAAAAAAATTATTTTCAATAAATAAAAATTCTAATAAAAATTAAAAATTTGATTTATTAACTTTAAATTAATTCTTCATTTAATCTTTCTTTCAAATTATTTGCTTTCTCTTTAAAAATTTCTAATGATTTATTTAATAAAATTAATGGATCTTCATTAATTGTTTCAATTGTAAAAGTGTACCAGAGATTTTCTCTTGATAATTTGATATGTTTAGAAAATTTTTCATATCTAAGAAATTCTCTACTCATCATTTCTAGTCTGGGATTTTCTACATAAGCAATACTATTTTTAATTCCTATAACACCTGGACTGAATAACTTCTGTAATTCAATAGCATCTTCATCTCTAAATTCTTTAAATATTTCTATTTTAGGCATCAATCTAAATGTGCACATACTAACAGGTGACCATTTAGCATGATCTTTACCTATACCTGTTGCAAGTTGAATTGTCATATTAATACTATTACCTGGTGCTAATTTAGCTATTAAAACATTCCTTTTTATCTCAATTCTATCATCACCATAAATACTGTTACTATAAACATTCATGTTTTTATTTGTATCATTAAAACATTTTAAATTATACTTTAAATTACTAATTTCTACTTCATCACTTAACTTTCTAATTGGTATCAATCCAATTCTATGTGCAAGATATTCATCGGTAAAGATGGTGTTATTCTCAGTAATTGTTACTAAGTGAAATGCGATTGTTGGGATTTCAGTTAAAATAATTCTTCTAAGTGTGTTTACTACTGATGTGTGGCAATTCTTAATATCAAATTCTAAGTAATTATCTTCTTTCTTTATTATGTTAAATTCAAAAGATTCTAATGTCTTATTTAATCCTACTTTCGTAGTAAAATCAATATCTTTAATTATTGAATCTTCTTTAAACTCAAACATTTTTTATAAAAACTTTTTAATTAAAATTTCTTTGTTTTTATGTTATGCAATATTCAAGTTTCTAAGGAATTAATTGAAAAGTTAAGTTTAGTTGATAAATTTTCATCAAAAGTAACTTTAAC
The DNA here is from genome assembly GCA_002087885.1 of Hepatospora eriocheir. Lineage (NCBI taxonomy): Eukaryota > Fungi > Microsporidia > Hepatosporidae > Hepatospora > Hepatospora eriocheir. The sequence goes on from LVKB01000045.1 coordinate 2,736, forward strand.
TCCTAAAACACTTGAATCTTCTTTCATTATTGTTAATTTACCAAAATTTTGTAACTTTACTATCTGTGTTAATACTAAAGACTTATTAGAGATGATTAGATCAACCGATCATTTTGAATTAAATAATGAAGTAGTGATTTATAAATGTTTGGAAAAGTATGTTGATAGTTCAGTTGAAATTACTAAAACTTTTAAGACTTATGAAGTTATCAAGTCTGGTTTTAGTGAGGAAGAGATATCTGTAATTCATGTAGAGGATATTGTAACAACACTTACTACTGATGATGTTATAATAAATTATAAAGAAGGAGTATTCTCATTTAAATCACATGGATTAATTCAAACTAGAATTGAATTTAAAGCAAGTTTAATGAGTGGTAAAAAAACATTTAAATGTAAAGCATCTGGTAAAAGTTTAGAAATCTTTAAAGAATTTCAAGGTGATTTGGTTGTAAGTTTATCTAAAAATTTTTTATTGTTAAAAGTATTTGAAAATGAAATTCTTATTGAATGCTTAATACCTTTAATAAATTATTAGTTTTTTTATAAAAATTACGACGTCGATGGGATTCGAACCCATGAGGGGAAACCCCACTAGTTTTCTAGACTAGCGCCTTAACCACTCAGCCACAACGTCAATTTTCTATTTTAACAATCAATTTGTTTATTAAAATATACTTTGAACCTATGATTTAAGTTTTTATTAAAATTAAACTTAAATTTGGAAAAAGTTTTATAAACACCAGACTGATTTACTATAAAAACTGTTTTTATACGTCCATGAACAAGTGCCATAGCGCATGATGTACAAGGTTCATTATATAAAAAACAATATAAACCAGTACATAAATAATTCTTTTCATAATTCAATTTTTTACTAGAAACATAACTAACACACTTTAATATTGAATGACCAAATAAAAAATCTTCATCATCATACTCTGTACAAATAATATTATATGAAGTATCTGTTATTATACAGTAACCACAACATAAAAAGTTGTTATTTTTTATATCCTCAAAAACCTTGTCAATTATTATTGTATCCTCAAAATATGTTGGAATATTTCTCAATAAATTATACTTTAAATTTTCATTTCTTATTTTTAAAAGATGTTCATTTGTTAGAGGTTTAAAAGCGGGGAGTTTTATTTTAATATCACTAAAATCTTTAGTCAAACAAATTACGTGATTATCATCATATTTAGCCACTCTTTTTATATAATTAGGCAATTTTAATGGATTTGTCTTTATAAACCAATTAACAGATTTGCTTTCTATAATAATAGCGTTCATTTCTATAAAATACATTCTCTTTTCTTGTTCATAAGAATAACAAACTTTATAAATCATTATAAAATCATTTACAAAATTTTTATAAATTATGATTATCATGGGAGTAGAAGGAAGTGCTAATAAACTTGGTATTGGTGTTATGAGAGATTCTGAAATTTTATCAAATTTAAGAGAAACTTATTCACCGCCAACTGGGCAAGGATTTATTCCATTAGATGCTGCTGAACATCACAGATCTAAAATTTATGATTTAATTGAAAGATCATTAGAAGCTGCTAATATTAAGATGTCTGATGTTGACATATTTTGTTATACTAGAGGACCCGGTATGTACCAATTACTTAGTATTGGATGTAACGTTTTTAGAACTTTGTCTTTACTTTATAACAAACCACTTATTCCAGTTAATCACTGTATTGCACATATTGAAATGGGAAAGTTAGTTACTAATGCTAAAAATCCTGTTGTGTTATATGCCAGTGGTGGTAATACTCAAATCATTGCTTATAGTGATAAGGTTAAACTTTACAAAATTTTTGGAGAAACATTAGACGTTGCTGTTGGCAATTGTTTAGATAGAGTTGCAAGAGAACTGAATCTTTCTAATTATCCATCACCGGGTTACTCAATTGAACAAGCTGCCAAAAAAGGAAGTAAATATATTCCCTTACCTTATACTGTTAAAGGAATGGATATGAGTTTTACTGGGCCTATTGAAACTCTCAAGAGAATAAAACACGAATATTCGGTAGAAGATTTATGTTATTCATTACAAGAAACACTTTTTGCAATGTTAGTTGAAGTTACAGAAAGAGCAATGTCATACGTTGGTTCTGATGAAGTTATGTTGGTAGGAGGTGTAGGATGTAATGTTAGATTACAAGAAATGCTTGGTAAAATGGTAAAGCAAAGAGGAGGTATTCTTTATTCAACCGACGAGCGTTTTTGTATTGATAACGGTGTTATGATAGCTTATACAGGCTATTTAATGCACAAGAGTGGATGCGAGTTTAAAATTAAGGATTGTAATGTTACTCAGAGATTTCGAACTGATTCAGTTAAAGTTAACTGGAATTAATAAAATTTCTTTATTTAATTGAATTTGGGCTTTGAAAAATTCTCAAAATATTAAGAATATTTTCTTTTGTTTTCGTATCAAAATTAATAAATTTACCATCATCATCTAATACATTTATAGATAGTCCATTAGATGAAATAACAACTCTCTCACCAGAAACAAAATCAAATATAAAAACATTATTACTCATTACAAATAACAATCCATTTTCAATCCTTCTTACTCTAACTAAGTAAATATCTGATTTTATTTCAGGTAACATTAGATTATCCCAATTAAGGTTAGTAAAATTCTTAACAAAATATTTGATGTTGTTCAGGTGTGGGTATAAACTAGTTGGTAATTTTGAGAATAAAAATTCATCTTTCTTAAATACTTTTTTGTTATCGACCATTTTAACCCTAATATAAACAAGAGTTCCTTTCTTTATATAAATATTATCGTTATTATGGTAATATATTCCAATGAGATTAGATTTACAAATATAACCCACCCCTTTGAGAATATCCAATGGAAAACTATAAGTTATATGGTCGTCTAATATTGGCTTATTATTATAAGAATTGAGTAATAAATTATTATATAATTGTATTGCAATATTTTCACCTTTTACATGTAAAAAGTTATGTCTAAGTAATTCTTCTAATGATAATCTTTCATTTGGATCAAGTACTAATAATTTTCTAATAATATCAATTGCTTCACTACTCAAATTATGATCATTTGGGAAAATATATGAATTATTTTCAATGTTTTTATATATTTCTTCAACTGTGTTCTTCTGAAAAGGCGGTGTTCCTATTAGTAGTGTATAAATAATTACACCCAGAGACCATAAATCTACTTCAAAAGAATGCCCAGTCTTTTTATCAAATAAAACTTCGGGTGCTATATAATTAGGTGTACCACATAAAGTTTTTCTTTTCATACCCTCTGGTATAAATGCACTCAATCCAAAATCACCAATTTTAATATTATACTTTTCATCTAAAAATAAATTACCTAATTTTAAGTCTCTGTGTATTATATTCTTCTGGTTGTGTAAGTATAATAATCCCTTTAGAACTTGCTGTGTAAATATAGATACTGTTTTTTCTTTAAATTTTTTATACTTATTCAATAGCGTATCAAGAGCTCCTTTACCACATAATTCCAAAACCATAAAAATATGCTCATTATCTCTAAAACTGTCATACATTTTGACAATGTTAGGGTGGTCAAGGGATTGTTGTATTTGAATTTCAGTTTCTAATTTATCCCTAACAGTAGAACTTTTAAGATTAGCTAATCTAATAACTTTTAGTGCAAAATAGGCTTGATCAGATCTAGTTACTTTAAAACATTGAGCATAAGCTCCTCTACCCAACATTCCAATAATTGTATAACTAAATGAAGAAAGATTATCTTTAATAACAGTACCAATGCTAAAAAACTCATTGTCTTTAGAAGAGTTCGATGGTTTATTTTTGTTACCAAGCTCATTTTTATTATACATTCTAGTAAGGGTTCCATTTTTATTAATGCATTATAAAATTTATTAAAAAATAAAGTTTGTTTCTTTAAACAAACAAACAAGATTCTATTTAAATTCAATAGAATCTTCTAAAATAAAGAAAAAATAGAGAGTGGTTATTTTTTCACCCCTCTTAAATGTCGACAACAGAACTAAATAAATCACACTATTTAAGATATTTGTATCTGTTGACAAACTCAGAAGTGGATTTAAAAGCACTGGCAAAATATCTAACACTCTACAAAACAGATGAAGTAGCAATATTTGAGATACTAAATTACGTATATAATAAATCTGGATCTCATCACCAATTAGTGTTATTTTATCTTTGTTTTGAAGTAATAAAACTAACAGACGGTTTAATATTAAAAGATAGAATGAAAGAATTCATTTCAAATAACTACTTAAACTCTAAAACACAAGCTAATGATGCCAAAGTATTAAAAAGATTTAATGATTTTGAAAAAATATTAAGACAAAAGGAAATCGTTAAATAAAAAACTCAATCAATAAAAATTTTATTGGATAAAATTAATTTTTTTATAAAAATTTTAAAGGGGTTAAATATGTCAGAAGAACAAACAAAAATAAGAGAAACCGTACAAGATGTGCCTGTACAAGAAACAGTAGATAAGACTAAGAAAGAAACACCTAAGAAGGTTAAAAGAAACCCATTAACACATGTAATAGGATTCTTAATGGGGTTGTTCTTTTTAATGGTAGGAGTTAAGTTTGTTATGTCAGTATACTTCCCAGATTTAAAGTATGCAGGACATAACTTTACAAGCTTAATGTTAAATGATGTACACTTTATTAACAGTACTAAGTATGAAGCAGTAAATGCAGAATATAAAGTATCTACCACTGATTCATCAAAAGCATATTATGATAATTTGCAGCCATTTGGTGCTAATACAGTTTCATTGTCAATGAGTTATGTTAATGATCAGTATCCATTAGACAACATGGTAGGTAAATATCCTTACAAGATATTTAAGAATAACGTTGCTATTATGTGCTATCTTAAAGAGTTTTTGATACCAAGACATCTTTTTATCTCACTTAATAAACCTCTTAATCCTTTAGTTCATACTAGAACTTCAGAATTAGTGCAATTTAAGTTAAGAGAAGATGATAAGTTTGTAGAAAATAATGATAAACGTCTTGGTGAAGTAACCAAGGCAATGTTTGAATTTGTTCGTAAAATTGAAGAAGATTACACTAAAAAACTTAATAGTGGTTTTAGTGATAATAGTTTTTTTATTAATTTTAATAAAGAAGGAAAAGTTACATTATCTGAAAAGCTAACAGATGCAATTAAAGAATTAGTTAATGCTATTAATAAACATTATGTAAATATTGCTTCTAATAGCTTTAATAGTAGTGAAAATAGGCAACTCAACGATGATGATGTTAAGGATTTTATTAAATCATTTGCTATTGGTTATCCAACTGCAACTCAATACTTTGTATTGAATAAGTTATTTTATTATTCTTTCTTTATGAAAAGTGATAAAATTTTAAAATCAAAAAAATTCAAAAATTTAGATGAAATTAAAAATATTGATGATGAAATTAAAAATAAAGAAAATGAACTTACACAAGTTGATGAAAGTAAAAAAGGTGATATTATTCAGAAAATTATGAAACTTGAATTGAAAAAGCAAAAATTGGTAAATTCAATTATTCATAGACAATTTGTTATTTGTCTATCATCTTTGTTTTTTAATGGAGAAGATACAAGTTCAAATGATTTTAAAACATCTTTTCCATTTGTAAAAGATACGGATAAGAGAACTGGATTTTTCAGTATGAGTAAGTTACGTAGTTTACCAAGCTATGATAAATTTAGTAAAGATCGTCTTATGAAAGAAGCAGAGGCTGTTTATTTACCAGATGATGGAAATTAATCATTAAATTGATTAAAAATTTTTTTATTTAAAATATAATTTTTATTAAAAACTAACTATAAAAAAATATAATTTAAAAAACCCTTAATTATGATTAAAACAATTTTCTTAATAATTAAAGCATACTGTTTAAAAGAGTTATTAACAAAAGATAATAACTTTGGAATAGTATCGTATGTAGAGAGCTCAGGAAATACAGTAAATTACATTACTATGAATTGTTTAATTATAGGAGATGAATTTGTAGCACTAGATAATTCAAATATCCAAGCTAATTTAGAAATAGTAAATGAAAATACAAACAAAGTTATTTACAGTGGAACTAAACCAGTAAATAACTCAAACTTTTTCTTCACAGCGCCAGTATTAGGAAAGTATAGAGTAACTTCCTCACTTACCAACATAGAAAATTATGATGAACAGTTTGCAATTGAAGTAAACATTCATGTTGGAAGAGAAGGATCAACAAATATCATTTCATTTGGAGAAGTAGAAGTAAGTAGAGCGGGAACAATAATTGAGTCAATTTTCCAGTTTATCTATAGAAACTTTTTTATTCATAAATCTGGTTATGAAGATGAAATGATATATAAGAGTCTTTATGATGTAATATTTTTTAGAGTTATCATAATGATTGTTTTAAAAATTACAGTAGCTTTATGTACTTTGATTTATTCCAACAAGATGACAAAGCAATATTTTACACAACAGAAAATTGGTGAATAAAATCATTTTACTAATTAAAAATCTCTATTGAAACTTCTTCTAACAACTTATAAAAAAGTATATCAAATATTTCATAAAGATACTTTGTATTTAATAATCTTGTTATGAGTGTACAATAGGTTAATAAAGATGTGATTATTATTGGGATAAATAAACCTTTAATACCTTTATTTCTTCTGTAAGCAATTACTAAATTTATATTGATTAATAATAGATTCATTATAAGTTTTAATTCAAGATCTTTAACTATTCTTTTATTTAGTTTAAAGAATTGTGCTATCCTTAACACTAAAATACAACTACTTAACTCAATTATACAAAAGAAGCACATTTGATGTAAAGTAATGAAATATTTTTCATGATCTAGTTTTGATTGGATTATTCCATAAATGAATAAGATTATTGATATGAACATTTAATGTTTGTTTGTTAAAATAAACAAATTATTTTTACAATCTAGTTTATTACTCGAAAAGAACTCTTCTGTATTCTCCTTCTCTTACAAATCTTCTACATTTATCAGCATTACCTTTGACCAATTTCACCTTATTTTCAGTTACACTAACGTAGTACCAACTACTTTTTACACCTACAACAATATTATTAGTTTGTGAAACATAGAATGCTATATCACAACCAAATCTTTTATAACAAGCATTATAAACCTTATGGAGGTATTTATAGTCATTAAAAAAAGTTGGACATTTGTATTCATTAAGATTATGGTTTTGAGAAAGATCTAAGCAATATGGTTTTCTATTGTAATAGAATGACAATTTTGGATTTTTTGACTCACAATCTTTAAATTTGTAACAGTCAAATGTTCCTGGTTTAAATTCAAGATCACATGAGGACGTTTTACAAAAATTACCTTTTAATTTTGGGTATTTAGGTGGGCAGTAAGTACTATTTGATTCATCACAAATATCTGGAGTGTAACATTTAGAGCTATCTGAATCATCATAATATCTTCTATTCATATAATAATAGTCATTTTTATAGCAGTCTCTTTTATAGTAATCTTTTTTATAAGAAGGATAACCATAATTATAACGAGGATATCTATAATAATGTTGATGATAAACATTAACTCTATCTAAATCATCATTCATGTTGTTATTATGACATTCTGATTCTGGTTCTGGTTTACAGTCTGGTTGTGGATGACAATTATCATCTACTACTTTAGCATGTACCATATAAAAATCTTTACAACCTCCACCAATCTTACGAATAACTACTTTTGATGGACAACTTTTATCTGATAACATTTCATAACATGGCATATTATGATGTTCAACTGGTACTACATTACCTACTGTATCTAAAACCATTTCTGGTCCTGGTATTTCCCATCCTCCAACTAATACTCTTGATACACCTGATGCTTTCATTTTCTCAATAAGCATATTCCTATTTCCACTTGTTACTACTGTAAGTTCATATGATCCTTTATCTGTTCCTGTTACTTTATATCCTTTAGTAGTTACAACTAGATTTCCACTAGCTAATAATATATTGTTTAATATGCTAAATAACATGGGTTAATTAACTTAACTTTATTTATCTATCTAAAAATGTTCTAAATTACAAAATTTTCCTTTTTTAACGATTATTAAAAAATCAATATGTTTAATTAAATATAAACAAAAGAATTTTAACTTCTATATGCGATTAACTGATGAATTAAATTTGAATATTCATATTCTCTAAAGAATATTTTATACGGATTTTTACTAAATTTTTGTATATTTTCTTTTGTATATTGATTTTCAATAAATTCTTTCATTTCATTGTCATCATTATTAAATTTTAACTTTAGTAGGTGATCATATGCTTTGTTTATTATCAGTGAGAATGTTCTATATTTGCTAAATACTGAGAATGTGATTTTTCTTAATAACATTCCAATGTAAAAATCTGCTAATTTTTCAATATCTAAGTTATTCGAATTACTTAACAACGATAAAACATTATCATCAATTTCTAAGTTATTTATATTATCTTTTACGAATTCTTCAAACTTCTTAAAAAACTTCTGCACGTTTTTAAGAATTATCGAATTTTTATCGTAAATACTACAAGATGTAAAATATAAGTGTGTAGCTGTAAATAAAATTAATATTATTATATATAGAGTTTTTAAAAGCTTTAATTTCCATCTATTTCTAATCATTTTAATCATTTAATCAGTTTATTATTTTTTAAATAAAATAAAACTTAGCAAAAAAATAATTGTAAAATTTAAATTATAACTGTGTTTTTATTAACTTTTAGTGATTTATTTTGTTAAAATTGACATGTATTTAAATAATTAGTTGTTTTATGAATTTTCCTACCTATTTTAGTTAGTTTCAATCATTTTCTTCTTTGCAGTCACGTCAAATAAATTTAATATGTAAAAATTTTATTTAAAATTAATTAATTCTCTATTAAATTTGATATTTTAATAAAGTTTGTTAAAAAAATCATTGTAGAAATATATTTAAAAACTCTTATTAAGTAACTTATATTTTGTGATTGTTTTATTGATTAAAATGGTTAAAAAACATTTTCATCAACTGTTTACAAAATCAGAATAAAAATGTATTAAATCATTTTAAAAGTTATTTTATAAAAAACGAAAATAATTAATATAAAGTTTGATTTTTTATAAAAAATTGATAAATTTTCTTTTAAATAGTGAATTAATCAATTTTTATAATTATTTTTATTATATAAAAAACCACAAAATTTATAAATTATATTATAAACATCATCTTTCGTTTATTATTTTTAATTAATTAAACCAATTTAAAACAATAAGATAGTTTTTCAATAAAATATTAAAACTAATTTTATTGATATTTAAGAAAAAAAAGATATGGTTGTGTTATAAAAATCGTTTACTAAATTAAGTATGGAAAAATGTAATTTCTTTATTAAAAGGTATAATAAAAATTAAATATTAACTGAAAGTAAAATTGATATAATTTTTAATTTATACTTTACTTAGTGAATAACAAAAAAAAGTTTTAAAAATTTTGACCTTATTTTATTTAATAATTACTTTGTTTATTTTTGATTGATTAACATCTTAAATTCTTTTATAGAAACTTAAAATATACGCTCTTATCATTTTTGTGGAAAAAAATTTTATATTTAACCAATTTCATCATTAATATTTTTTTGATAAGATAATCTTTTCTTATCAAAAAAATATCTTCATATATACTCAAATATGTTCAATGAGGTTTATGATTGAACTTTGTGGTGCTCAAAGTACTATGTATATAAATACTCTTTTCATTCAACCAAATACTTACTACATTTAAAGTATATCTGGAATCATTATCTTATTATAAGAAGAATTTGCTAACTTTAATTTCAATAACAGATTGTCTTAAATTTTGGGCCAAAATCTATTTAAACAAACTAGTTATAATATTTTCAATATAAATATTACCTTTAAGATTGTCTGTGATCTCTGTTAAATTATCAATGCCCATCTTCTGAGCTTCTAAGTCTTTAATATTTTCAGCTTTAAAACCATTCTTATTTTTAATCATTTTATTGATTTCGATGGGTAAAACTTTAATTAAAAGTTTTACCATTATTCATTTAAAACCGGAGTATTCCTTTAGGTAACAATAAACAAGCCTTCTAGCTCATTGATCTACATTTAACCCCGGATTGTAATACATTTCGTATTATGCTTTATTATATTAAAAGTGTTTTTCAAATCAAATCTTTTTAAAGGGAAATATCATACATATTAGGTATCATCACTATTAAACAGGTCAAATTTAGTTTCGTCAGTGTAAATAATTTTCATTGATGTTTTATTTTTCTTTCAATTTTTTTTTGAAATTTGTAATTATATTAACAAAACTGAGTAGAAGTTTTTTTTACATCGATATTAGTTAAAATATTAGAAAATTCAATTTTTTGAAAAAACAAGTCTTAAAATTTTAGTATTAAATTTTTCTTCTGTTTTCTTAATAATTTCTTATGATGTTGCTGAAACCTAAGGAGTGATTAGAACAAAGTTTATTAAGTCTTTCCATTGATCCATAAGTGTCTTCCTTACTCCCTGCGTAAGGGCTACTCTCTATATCTAACTCATCTCTAATATCACTTATCTTTCTCTTACTTAAATATTCTTCACTCATCCTGTATTTAATTTCTATAGGCTAAATAAAATATCTTCTTTAAATATTTCACCTGTCAAATCAATCAAAATCATTTTAAATATGTTTTGTTAAACAAATAAACAATTTACTTATTTTGGAGGATACGACAATACTTGAATCACTGTTTGTTAAATACAATCTGATGTTGTAATTATCTTTTTCTTATTTATTATCTTTCTTATGTTGTTATTTTTACTCATCTTTAATTTAATGGGTTAAGAAGCTTATAAAATATTTACAAAAATATTTTAAAGAATATTGTACAAAACTAATCAAGTATAATTTTAGGTCAAAGCATTAAGGTGATTACGACACTTCTTAATCAAAAAATTACTTTTTTCATACTTGGTTTTAAATTTGGGTTATAAATACTTGATGACCAATATTTTGAACATCATTGTACTTTATCAATATAAAGAATGAGATTATTATACACTCTAACAAATAAAACTCACATTACTGTCGTATCAACTAAAATGAGTGGAATTTTTTGGTATAATAAAGTAAATTTTAAGAAATTCTAGTAGATAGATTTTATATTTAAAATTTTTTATGAAGAAATTTTAATTAATAATAGAAAATAAGTACAAGATGAGTGAAGAGTATTTTAATGAGAAAGATGACAATAAATACGTGTTTGATATAGAGAGCAGCCCTTGTATAAACAGTAAAGAAGACAGTTGATGATCAAAAGAAAGACTTAGTAAACTTTATTATAATCATTCTTTTTGTTTCAGCAATTACAAATAAATGTTTAAATTCATTGAAAAATGTTTTTATAAAAATAATTTAAATTTTTTAAATTTCAAATAAGCTTAATTAATTATTATGGAAAAAAATATTTTATAAAAATATTTAAATTGATTTTTTTGATACCCCCAATATGAGAAGTATGCTGATGAGTATTTTAAGCAGTGTGATGTTTTTATTAAGCAACAATACCTTTGTGATTGGTAGAGTAAGATGTGAAGATATTATAAATAGGGAAGAGGTCTCTGCTTTAATAAAAGAATCCAATTCATTATTTAGAAACTTTTAAGTTTGTTTTTTAAAAAAAGTTTTAGAAAACATAAAAAAGAATAATGAAAACTTTTTCGCTAAGAAAAGAGGTTTAAAAGATTGTCTTGCTAAGTTAAATAAGATTAAATTTGATGATGAAAATTATAAAAAAAATATAATTGATTTTTTAAACGAATTATTTGGAGTAGTAAATAATGACAAAAATTTCATTTGTAGTGAATTATCGAAAAAAGACGAGATTGATTTTTAAGAATCTGTAGATTCACACTCCTTAGAAATAGCTGAGAAAATGTTTTTGGAATATAAATATGGAACTTTTCAAACTTTAAGTGATGATGAGAAGAGAGTAAGATCATTAAAAATTAAAAAGAAAATTTTGGATTTATATGTAGTGGTAGTTCATCAATTAAAATTCTCAGAATTAGATAATAAATTTGAAAAATACGAAAAAATTAAAAAAGAACGCAACAAAGTAAAGTCAAATTCTGATTCAAACTCAAAATGGTTTAAGAATTGTTTGAAAAATAATCCAGGATTATCTAAAGATGATTTCCCAATAGTTGAGAAATTAATGGAAATGAATAATTATTATGATTTAAAGGGTTATAATATTAATAGAAGTGCTGAGATAACATATAAAAAAGAATTATCTGACAGTGACAAAGATTTTGAAGAGATAAAAAAAGGTTTAATATTGATTTAAAGAAGTATGAGGAAAGGTGGAAAAAAATTAAATATTTACGTTATGTAGTTTCTGACGTTCTAGAATTACTAAATGAATGTTTACTTGATTTAAATAAGAAAAGATGTAAATTAAAAATTAAAAAAATATCAATTTTAGACTTAATTTCAAAGATTGAAATTACAAAATTTCTTTTAATAATGAAAAAGAATAGAAATTCAATTGAAGCTTTAAAAATACTTCAAGAGATTGAAGATAAAATAAGAGAATTTTATAAGAATCTTGATTCTAATGACTCTGTGAATAATTGATTGATTAGTTAAAAACGAATCTTAAAACTGTTTTCTATTTTTAATATTTTCACCAACAGCTATATTTGTTGAAAATAGCACAAGTTGTCTTTATTTAAATATCTTTTGTGAACCATGATTTATTTATTCC
>LVKB01000007.1:31249-46657 GCA_002087885.1 Hepatospora eriocheir
GATAGCTATACTGATTGTTATTACCGTTCATTTTTAGGATTAATTTTTTTATTATTTTTATATTTGTTATTGTTAAAAATTTTTGTTAGTTGAAATTTTATAAAACACCAAAAGTTTTTTGTTATAATTGTTGTATTCTTTGAAATGAGTGATGGTTTATTCATGAAACAATTTATTAGAAAAAATTATAAAAATAACTTTAAAAATGAAATGTTTGAAGAAGAAATCTTATCTAAGTTATAAAAATTAAGTAGAAAATAAATTAAGAGTGTTTAAATAAGAATGATGATATCAGAAATAAGCTAGTATAAAGATCGGTTTTTATATAAACAGGAAGGATGACACTTATAGATCAATTAAGAAACTTAAAAATTTTAATTCTAACCATTTTTTAGATTTTAACAAATATATCGTAGATGTCTCTTTGATAGATATTAATATTTTAAACTTAATTTGTTCTAGAAACTTACATTTTAATAAAAAAATTTTAGCTATTGAAATGATAGTGATTAAATTAGTAAGACAATAATATATATATAAAATCAACGTATGACATTGAATAAAGTATTTGGATTATTCCATGGTGATGAGAAGTGTAATAACGTATATTGTGAATCATCGCCTAGTACGGCAAACTATAATAATTTTTTATTAAAAACAGTATTATTAAAACTAATTACAATTTGTTACAGATGGTTTTTTATAAATCACTGTAACAAATTTAATAATTCTCGTGTCTTACCCTAGGAGCTGATCCTGTTGTAACTTAATATGTGAAGTATGATTGTATTTTATTCTTTAATATTTTGTTTGTATTTGTATTATAACCGTTAAAATATTTTTGTCATAAATAATTTAATTATTTATAAAATTTTTTATCAAATTTAAGGTTAAAAGCTTAAAAGAACAAAATTTAAACAGAAAATATTTCGGATTAAGTCTCTTTTTTTCCCCAGAAAAACAAATATAAATAAAATAATAAAAAACAATAAAAGCTAAATTCATTATAATCTTGGTAGCGTTTCGATTAGCGCCCCACGATCGGATTGGCGCCCTATAATCTGATTGGCGCCCCTCGATTGGATTGGCGCCCAAAATTATATATATATAAATTCTAATAAATAATAAAAATAATAAAGTTTATTAATTAACCTTTTTTTTGTTATTTTTTAATTTTCAAAAGATTCTTCCTTCACCAAAATCCACATCAATGTTTCATAAATCAAAAGGGTTATATATTTTAAAAATTTTATTAAAAAATTTTATTAGAATATATATATAATTTGGGGCGCTAATCCGATCGTGGGACGCCAATCGAAACAATACCATAATCTTAATAATATTAATAATTCTTCAAAGTTCTTATTAAACCCAAGATTATTTAGAACATACTTGCATTTATTCCATACACTTTCAATGTTCTGAGTGTCATCTATTTACACAACCATACCATCATTTCAGAGGCAAAGCGGATTTTCATTGACATGTTACAAACACTGCATTCATAAAAAATCGATTATTTCATAATAATATTTCTTCTCACGTTCACCTCTGACCCTATCTGTATTTGAGTTTGGTTTTTAAACCATTTATAACATATCTGTAGTATGCTGCTCAGAGATACATTGAAACTTGATAATAGTGATTCAATGTGAACAGAAATATATTTACTCTAGTTAATACACCTATTGTTAAAACATCTAAACACCACTTTATCTCTATTTTTAGATTGTGTTCTAGTTTCCATATCTTGTTGTCAAGATATGTACTTCACGTATCTCTTCAATACACTCTTGGTACGAAGAAACACTATCAAGTTTTCAGTCAGTCTGGGTAAAAGCGGTTCGAAAAACACTACTATACCAAAATTCATGGGTTTAAAAATTAATTTAAAAAAATTTATTGTATTTTTGTAATATTTTTTTATATTTTAACGGTCCTTTTTTCCCCTACGTGGGAAAAAAAGGGACTTGATTCAATATTTCTTGTAAACAAATTTTGACTAATTTTTAAATTATTGTTGTGGTGATATTATTGTCATACCCTATGTAGTAGGAAGTATGCGTTGTAGTATTCCTTGCATGTTTTAAGAACTTTTCACGTGTTAAATGTTTAAAAGATTTGTTTGTGGTAATCATCATTTTATTTAAAAGGATTTTTCTTTAAATATTCATAAAAGGGGAATTGATCAATCATTAAATAATTAGTTTATAAACCAATCCATAGTAGCATTAGATTTCACAATTACTATAACAAAAATGAACACCATACAATAGATATTAAAGTGAAAATGTTTTGTTAATATTTTCATCAATTGTTTTAATCAGTTTTACTATTTTCTTTGTTTTTTATACATATAAATCATGATCTAGAATAAAAATCTTTACTACCTGTGTTTTTTGTTTGATAATTACATCTTCTTCAGTACCAGAGCCTGTTTTTTGTTCAATATTTATTCCTTACTTTTTTATTATTTATTTTATTTAATGTTATAAAGTTAAGTTTTTTATAAAAAATTTAACAAGTTTCAATTTAAATTCAAGTGTACCAATATTTATTAGAAATGTTACTAATTTCACTATCACCTGTTACGGCAGGTTCTGATAGTAACTCTTGTGGTTTATTTAAATCCGCATTATTAGCTCTTCTCTCATTTCTGGTGTCACCTGCACCCGAACCTCCTTCTCTTACGTCATATCAACAATTAATCTATAAAATAATTTATTAATCATTAAAATAAGGGTTTAATAAAATGTTTTTTTAATTGTAATTAATAAATTAAGACATCATATTTCAAATCATAAAGGAATAAATTGAAGAAATTTCAATTTATACGGTAACAATACCAATATATGTTAGTGTTATACAAATATTATACAAAGTTAACGTAAAAATTTAAAGAAAAAAATAATAAAAAACACCGATTTAAAAAAATCAAAAAAATATTTTTTTTATCAACACCAGCCTTTAATATTTTAGCATTGAAATA
The DNA here is from genome assembly GCA_002087885.1 of Hepatospora eriocheir. Lineage (NCBI taxonomy): Eukaryota > Fungi > Microsporidia > Hepatosporidae > Hepatospora > Hepatospora eriocheir. The sequence goes on from LVKB01000007.1 coordinate 34,239, forward strand.
ATATAATTCAATATTTGAAACTCAACTGTTAAATAAAATTTATAAGAAATCTTCTAATTAAATCAGGATATAAATAAAATAGTTAACAAAGATTTTATTGAAAACAGTTATTATAAGAAAAAAAATATTAGAACAAGTTGAAAGTATACCAAAAAAATTACACAACTGGGTACGATTAAAAATATAGTTAGTATAAGATATACTCTCAAAAGATGAGGCTTTACAAAACTTTTATAAATATAATTATTAATCATTTATCAATCTTCACTATTACAATTATTTAAACAGTTTCTTAGCAATTTTAAAATACCACATTTTGTAAAATTTTTAAAGTTTTTAAAAGAATAATTTTCAATAAATATTTCTATTTCTTTAAAAGTTTTAAACATTTTATCAATAACTGTTTAATGACCTAAATATATGACAGGAAAAGGATTAAAGTCGGGTGAATAATACTTCATAACTCAATACTATATTTGTTTTTTGTTGTGATTGATATAAGAGACTTTGTATTATCATACTAAAAAAACACCTTTTTATCAATATTTAACTTCATTTTGTTATGGTCTGTGGATCATAAGTTTTAAAAAGCTTAAAATTTTTATAATAACTTTACTTTTTATCATTATCCTCTTTTGATAGTTTCTGACTATAAACACAAAAAAGAGAACTAAATGTTTTAATACCGATAAGCACAATTGATTAATGTTAAAAATAAGTAACAACACTTATTTTTTCTAAATCGATTAATTTAATCTTTTCAGTTGATTTAAATATCTTATATAATCAATTGAAATGTCACTAGTAAAGAGTTCATGATAGATTATACTATTCATACACCATCGTTTACATTGTAATTATCTTGACATGCAATCATTTTTAATTTGAGGGTGGTAATTTGTTCTTGTTAAACCAAGCTTTTCTATTTGTATGATTGTTAAAAACATACCATTATCAAATGTCATGATTTTTTTAAAAAGCTTTTTGTCGTGCCTTGCACGGCTTATCATTTGGTTTAAATAAAACTTTTGTTTAACCATTTTTTATTTAATAAATTTCCTTTTTAATTTTAAGTAGTTAACAGTATTATAATTGGTTAAAACCCTAAAACATTTAAGTATATGTCAAACTAGTTGACATGAGACTTTGGTACAATACTTTTATTTAAAAACGTGTTTTATATTCTTTAATTGGAATATAAAACATTTATATTTCATTATTATAAAATTCAAAAATTTTTAATTTTATTTAAATGACTTTATACTTTGCAAACTTATGTGTTTACAATATTTAGTTCTTATACCCGTTTTTTAATAGAAGATGGAAAGTTCCTAAAATCTATTAATTAAACATTAATTAATTATTTCTATAAATCTTCCAGATTTAATTTTATTTTCAAATAACAATTTTAATTCGATACAATTTTTATATTGATTCTAAAAAATACTTTTGTTTACAATGTTTTTATTTCTTAAAAGTTTCTGTTACGTTAATTCCTTTAAAATTGATAAAATATGACAAGTGTCTTATATACTCTATCTTATTAATAGATTTAGTCAATATTAAGTTTAAAATTAAAAAAGTATTTTTTCTTTCCATATAAAGGTGATGTTTTGAACTAAAAATTAAGTCTAAAAATACAGTATCATTTGCTCATTAACAGTCGAATTTTTAACATTTAAAAGATTCAAACACAAATCAATGTTTTTACTACTAAAGTTAAATAATTTTATATGAAAACTTGAAATAATATTTAAAATATTAAAACTTCTGTTTTATTTAATCATACTTAAGGCATTTTCTAAATAGAAATATAATAAATCTAATACTTAGAATTACAATAGAAAGTAGTATGAAACAAAGTAATGTATCAAATAATATCTCTATCATATCATCTATTTTGATTTTGAAAAAGTCTTTAATCTCATCTTCAAATATTAGAAGGATAATAACTAGTATTATTGAAATAGTAAGTATAATCAATGATGTTTTTGTACTAAACAAAATACTACAAAATGATGAAGATGGTTTTTCATTTTTAAAAGGTGTATTGTTTTTAGAAAATTGCATGTTATCATTGTTTTCTTGAGGTTGTTGTAGATGACTACTTGGTTGTTGTATTTGATTGTCATAAAATTGATTATTATTATGAAACTGATTAAATGGTGTTTTACTATCTTGATTAATACTGTTTGGTAATTCGATTGAATCTGTTTTTTGATAGTTATGCTGATTGTTATAAGCGTTCATTTTTAGGGGTATCTTTTATCTTTTTTTAATTTATTGTTGTAAAATTTTTTTTAAAAAATTTTAAACTATTTTTTCTTAAAAACTTAAATTCTTCGTAATAATTGTTGTATCCTCTGAAAAGAGTGATGATTAACTTAAGTGATAAAGTATATTTTAAAAATTATATTTGATATTTTAAGGGGTGAAATGTTTAAAGGAGAAACTCTATTTAACTTATAAAAATTAACTATAAAATGAAAGAGAATGCTTTAATGTGAAAGATGACAATAGAATTGAGTTAGATACAGAAATTGCCGGAATCAGCAGAGGATGAGTAAACAAGTTTATTTAAATCTTTTGTATCATCTAAATACCGACCAGTAGTATTACCAGTGTCTATATATATCATCTCATTATCTTCATATCTGTCTTTCAAGTTATCTCTGTTCATCTTAACTTCTCTAGGTATAATAATTAATTTATAATTTATAAATTAGAAAATTTCCAAAAACGTGTTTACCTCCAAATTTACTTATGGTGTATTACGACAGAAAATAACTTTTATATAAATACTAATGATGACACATGTTGATCTATTTAAAAACTTGATGTACTTTATTCTAATAAATTTTTAGATTTCAACTATAATAATAATTTTTTTTTATAAAATTTAGTTTGGATTTTTTTCTTAAAACTAATTCCAAACAATTTAAAATGTTTTTTCTAAAATCACTGCAACAAATTTAATAATGAGAATGAACACCAATATAGCAGATATTTAAGTGAATAAATATTTAATAAATATTTTCATTAATTGTTTTAATCAGTTGAAGGTGTTTTTATTGTTTTATTATAAATACATCATTTTAGATCAATAAAAAAGTAACTTTAAAATTAACAACTACTCCAACAAATAAAAATATGCTGTTTTCAAATCTAACTATATGAATTAAAGGTCTAAAAAACTTTTCTTAAAATTTAAATTTAAAATTGTGATAAGTTAACTATATCTTAATTAAAATCAACTAAGAATATTTCTAATTAACTAGTATAATATAGATTTTTTATTTATTTGATTGATAAAGTTTTTGCATCAATATATTCTAAAACTGTGTTGAGGTGGTGTAGAAATTAATATGAATGTGCTTAGCTGTATTTTTATGAGAAAGCAAAAATTAACTTACAAAACAGATTCTATTTTTTTACCATAATAGATTAAACTTTTTATAGACATTCTTTTGTTTAGCGCACCATACATAAAACCAATTAGCTAAAATTGAATGGCACCTTATAAAATTTTATTAAATAAAAAAATTATATCAGTTTGAACATATGGACACGCAAAATATCATTGTTTCAGATGAATGGAAAGCATAGCATGGTCTAAACTCTTATTTTCATGAAAAAAATATTGAAAAACATAGTGAGAATTTTGTAGATTCAACAATTAGATGTCATACTCAGTTATTGAGTGTATATGGAGCCATACGAAGCTAAAAATAAAGAAAAAGAAAAAAGAATCGGTTTTTTCTCTTTAAAACTAATTTAAACTTTTTTTGCTTTAGTTAATAGCATAAAGTATCGGAGTTTGCAGAATTTATGATGTTCTTAGTAAAGAATTTTTAGTAAATTTTTTAAATATTTTTTGATATAATAATTTATAGGACCAATCAGTTTTGAGGGCACCGATTTAATTGACAGATTAAAATTAAAAAACGGTAAACTAATCAAAACAGTATCTTTTTCTATAATATGTTTTTGATTTAACAGTAAAGTATTTGGAGTTATTAATTGTAATTTACTTAATTTAAAAAATTGTTAAGATACTCTAAAAAATACTGATTACTGAAATATTACAAGTTAACAGAGACTCACTCTTGAATTCGTTTATGAAGGTATTTCTTGTATTATCACTTTTCTTTTATTCATTTCGACAATTTTTTAAGGGTTTTTTAAAGTTCGAAACTTTAAAATTCTATCCACGCATGTTTTATATTAAATGGTTTTCTAACAAATATTTTAATTTTAATATAATATTACTCATTAATTATAGGTGAACATTTTTATTAAATAAAATTATCAATATTTTTATTTAAGTTTTAATTTTAATTTGAATTTATAAGATGATCAGCGTAATTACTGCTACAATAATAAATAAACTTTGCTGTCAAATATCATAAGTGTTAAATACCACAAGTCTACTTTAATAAAATCTTGAGAAACCAAACTCTAAACTTTTTTTAAATAATTTTATACTCTACAAACTCTTGTATCTGCGACATTAAGTTCTTTAATAACAGACAATGGGATTCTTAAATTAATTCATTAAGCTTTAATTAATTATTTCTACAGATCTGCCAGACCTAATTTTATAATCAACAAAAAAATTTTCACTCAATATAATTCTTGTATTCATTGTAAATATATTTTTGATTTGGTGTTTTTATCGTAGTATAATGGTACGCTTTATTAACTAATTTATTAATTTGTCGTAATATATAATTAAGCATATTGAATTAGTTTATCGAATCAATGCTTTAAAAGTAAAAATTGGTTAACATGAGTATAAATTTGACATAAAAATTTTACCCTTATGAAAGATACAGAGTTAGAAAACAATACAATTAATATTAACAAGATAATAAAATAGATGAAGAGGAAAATGGAAAAGAGATAAGGATTACCTCTGTAGACAGATTGAATAAATTAGTTTATTCGCTTTCCGAGGGTTTCGGTAAATATATTATCTGTTATACATATTCATAATCTTTATAAGTTAAATTATTAATAAATTTTTAAACAATTAGTTGACTTTTTAATACATAAATTTATATAATTGCTTTTAACTACTGTGATATCATTTATCACATATAAAACATGTGTTTTGAATATATTTTAAAAGTTAAATTTAAGTAATTAAAAAATATATTTTAAGAAAAGATTCTAAGCTTATAAATAAGGAAGATAATGAAGAAGAGAGAAAATGCAACTATATGTGATGATAATGTTTAAAACTCAAAAATAAAATTAAATCTAAAAAATACAGTTTTTTACTTTTAAACAGTTTAATATTTGCATTCAAAAAACTTAAACACTAATTTAATATTTTAACAACATTCTCTTGCCTTTGTTGTTAAAATTTAACGTGTTTATATGAAAAACTTGAATAAATTAAAATTAAAATAAAAAACATTCTATTTATTTTAATTTTATTTAAGATAATTTAAAAATTAAAAATCTATAAAATCTAATACTTAAAATTACAATAGAAAGTAGTATGAAACAAAAAATTATAAAATGTAATGGTGTAATTAAATTCGATATTATAACATTTCCACTTAATTTTTCTATAAAAATTAAAATAAGAATAAATAGTATTATTGAAATAGGAAGTAAAATCAATGATGTTTTTGTACTAAACCAAATACTACAGAAAGTTGAAGATGATTTTTCATCTTCAGAAGACATATTACTTTTAGAAAATTGCATGTTATCATTATTTTCTTGAGGTTGTTGTAGGTAATTACTTGGTTGTTGTATTTGATTATCATAAAATTGGTTATTATTATTAAATTGATTAAATGGTGTTTTAATATCTTGATTAATACTGTTTGGTGGTCTAGTTAAATCTGGATTTTGACAGCTATACTGATTGTTATTACCGCTCATTTTTAGGGGTAATTTTTTTATCATTTTTATATTTGTTATTTGTTATTGTTAAATTTTTATAAATTTTAAAAAAATTTTTTAGTTTGATTTTTCATTAAACACTCAAATTCTTCGTAATAATTGTTGTATCCTCTGAAAAGAGTGATGATTAACTTAAGTGATAAAGTATATATTAAAAATTATACTTGATATTTTAAGGGGTGAAATGTTTAAAGGAGAAACTCTATTTAACTTGTAGAAATTAAGTATAAAACGAAAGAGAGTGTTTTAATGAGAAAAATGACAATAGAATTGAGTTAGATATAGAAATCAACTCTTATGTAAATACTGATGATAACAGTTGTGTATTAATATAAAAACTTGATGTACTTTATTCTAATAATTTCTAGATTTCAACTATAATAAGATTTTTTTTTATAAAATTTAGTTTAAATTTTTTTCTTAAAACTAATTCCAAACAGTAAAAGATGTTCTTTTAAAAATCACAGTAACAAATTTAATAATGAGAATTAACACAAATATAGCAGGTATTTAAGTGAATAAATATTTTCTTTAATTGTTTTAATCAGTTGAAGGTGTTTTTATTGTTTTATTATAAATATATCTATTATCTGATGATAAGATTAGTATAAAAATATCTTCAAACTTTTTTCAAAAAAGTTTTAACACTGCTGATTAATAAGTAAAATGAATAGAGACAATTATCTTAATAAAAGTTTTAACAGATCAGAGGAGACTCTAAAACCTAACAACAATGTTACAAGTGAAGTACCAATATCAATAAAAAAATAACGGATCAAGTCTGAAATTTTCCCCCTGTGGGGAAAATTTCAGACTTGATCCAAAATAACTTTAAAAAATAATAATCAACTCCAACAAATAAAAACATATTACAGCAGGATATAAAATTTTATTAATAATTTTACATTGTTTTATTTTTATTTGAAAAAATGAGATTAGTTTTGCTTAATATTCAGACAAAAGCTCTTTTATTACAATTGAAAGTTTGTGAGAAAAGTTTTTAATCTTAAAAAATGATAAAATAAATCATTTGCATTATTAGTTTGTATTGAGATATTGATTATTGACATTAAATATCAAATCATCTCTTCACTTTTATATTTATTGCTTTCATATATTTCTTTAAGCTTTTTAATACTTCATTAATAAAAACTTTTCGTTGCATTCATTTCCATATTATTAGGTTTTTAAAACATTTTTAAAAGTTGATTTTTTAATAAATGCAAGACTTTCTTTTATCCAAAACATCACTTCAATTAAAGTAATTTTAAGATAAATCTTGTCAATGCTTAATTCAATACTTTCTATTGCTAAATAAATATTGTTACTGAGAAAGGATTTATGGTATTTTTTGAACAATATTTTGATCTAAAGATTGTAATACAGAAGTATTATTTAGTAAAAGAAAAATAAATTGATATATAAGGTAATGATACATCATGACCTGAAAAATTATCGATAAGTAATAATATTTTTCTATTTTTAACATCAATTTTTCATTTGAATATACAATATATTCATGAAATATATCACGTATAACCCATGAAGAATTATAAGATTTATAAAACATTTTTAGATCTTTAAGATAAAAGTTTTTAAAACATCTTAATGATTTTGATTTTGCAAAAATTAAATTAACAAGTAATTCTTCATCAGTATTAATGTTATTCCAATTAAATCCTTCTTTTGTTTATTTGATTTTTTTCTATATTGTCACTTTTTAAAATATATGATTTGTTTCCTTGTGTTTTAACATATAAACAAGTCTCGTCTTTATTAAAAATATTTTCTGTGAAATATTCGTTTTAAAGTATATTAAATTCTACAAAATTCAGTAAAGTCAATTTCTTTTGCCGACTTACTTTCACTAAATAAATTAGAATATTTAATATTATTACTTTCTATAAATTTTGTAATAAAGTAGCGAGTGGGTTTAAGACAAAAATTTTGAGCATCAATTAAATTACTTGTAATATTTAAAATTATGTCTCTGTCAATACTTCCACCACATAAACGAATTTAGTTTAATTCATTAAGGATATGGGCATCAATAACAAAATATTTCGTGTAAAAATCTTATGTTAAATAAGTATTGTTTAAAATTGGATTATCATCATTATAAGATAATAATCTTTCTGAATTATTGAAAGCTGTTTTTACTGTCTGTAACGACACGTAGTATTTCAAAGCAAGATTAGACATTGTAAAATTAACTGTTCGTTGTTCAAAAACTATGTTATTTCTTATTCCATTATTAATCTTACTTTAGTTAATATTTTAATTTTTCATAATAGTGCCGCAAATTTTTAGTTGAAAAATATTAAAAATTTTTTGAGTCTAATTAATAATTTTGACAATTAAAATTTGTTTTATGAATATTAAAATTGTTACATTTATTTTTTATAAAAAATTTTTTAAGTTTTATTTAAACATATAAAATTTATATTTATACTTTCAAATCATTAATTTTTTAACACGAAAAGTCAATTTTTATTCACTTTTTACACTATAAAAAGATAAAAATTTTAAGTGTTATAATTTTTTTATTTTTCTAATAAATTTTTGTTAAAAATTTATATCCTACTGTATTACCAAAAATTTTCAATCTGATTAAGATCTTGACCTTGCGAAGATCAATCTTTAACAATGATATCACTTTTTCAAACCAATAATCTGCTATCTTAGTAGTATATTTAGGATCGTTATCTAGTTTAAAGATAAAATTTTCCCATTTCTAAATTACAAGCTATTTTTTCAAGATTTTTAGTATTAATCTTAGTATATATGATTAAATACATCTTTCTTTAATAATTTCTAATCTACCTTCCCCATTGTATAAAAGACTCGAAAGAGTTTAATATTAACTTTACCGTGTTTTACCGCAGAGGTAAGCATTTATCTAAATATCTGTTCCTTTTTATCTTCTTATATAATGTCAATGTAAATTAATTTTATGTTAAAAAAAATATTAAAATATTTATAATCACCTACACAAAATTTTTCCATTAAATCTAAATGTTTATTTTAGTCTCATCTGATCAGTGAATTTATTTTAAAATCTTTTTTTTTCTATAAATTTTCTTTGTAAAATTAAATCTCTCTTTTTTAATTTTTATCTAAAAACAATGATTTTTTACAGAAAAACTATCAAGATTGTTTTTACTTAATTCACCTTGAATAGTATTAGAAGAAACCTTAGTATTATTTTTATCTTTAATTTCATTAGACAATTTTGTATATTTAATTTTAGTATAAATATTACCATTAAAAAATTTCATATTCTTTTTATTAAGTAATTTTCACCACCTGCTTTCTTTTTGTAAAAAGTGTTGATTTTATAAAAATTGGTAATAAATCTTGATATTGTTGGTTTATAAACATTAAAATTTTCTGATTACTGAACTTGTAAATAACCTTCTTGATTAATGCAATAATTCGTATTTTATTATCTAGTAAAGATTTATTGCAATTTAAATTATTAAAATTGTGAAATTTTTTTATTTTAAGTTGCAAATTTCTTGATCAGTATTTATAATTTTTCATAAGTTTATTAATTATGAATGCTTAGTTTTGTTTGAGAATGTATTTAAGCATGTGACTACTTTATAGAAACATATAGGTAAAAATAAAATCTTTAATAATATTTTTCAAAACACTTTTAATTAATTTGTATTTTTTCGATCGCGAATGTCTTTAAAAATAAAATTAAAACCTTTCATTTTATTTAATCATACTTAAGGCATTTTCTAAATAGAAATATAATAAATCTAATAGTTAGAATCAAAATAGAAAGTATTATGAAACCAACTAATGATAAAAATATTGTACCTACAAAAAAAATTTAAATAAGCGATTTTTTCCTCTATCTTATCAACATATATTGAAAAAATAAAAACTGGTATTATTAAAACAAGAATTAAAAATAATCTTGTTTTTGTACTAAACCAAATACTACAAAATGATGAAGATGGTTTTTCATTTTTAGAAGGTGTATTGTTTTTAGAAAATTGAATCATATCATTATATTCTTGGGGTTGTTGTATTTGATTGTCATAAAATTGATTATTATTATGAAACTGATTAAATGGTCTTTTACTGTCTTGATTAATATTGTTTAGTGGTCTAGTTAAATCTGGATTTTGATAGCTATACTGATAGTTATTAATTCTCATTTTTAGGGGTAATTTTTTTTATCATTTTTATATTTGTTATTTGTTATTTTCTTGTTGACTTATCCAACGGGTCACTTATTTCCTTTTTAGTAAACTCCTTCTTTTTCATAATGTCGTAATATGTAATTAAACATATTGAACTAGTTTATTGAATGAATATTATTAGAGGGAAAATAAATTTTGTGTCTATAAATTTGACATAAAAATTTATCCCTTATGACAGATATAGAGTTAGAAAACAAAACAATAAATATTAACAAGATAGATGAAATAGATGAAGAAGAAAATGGAAAAGAGATAAGAAGTACCTCTATAGACAGGTTGAATAAATTAGTTTCTTTGCCTACTGAGGGTTTCGGTACATAAGATAATCTATTTAAACAATTTTCTTTTCATATTATTTTCTGAAAATGATGTTTCAGAAGTGTCACAATGACATAAACATAAATTGACAACTAAAGTTGGTTCATCCAACATTTCTATTTATAGAATTTTTTAATTTTTTAAAAAATTCTATAAATATTCAACAAAATTATAAATTGTTTTTGTTGAATATTTTTCCATTAAAATTTTTTTCAACGATTTTTTATGAAAAATGTTCTAAATATAAAAAAATTAAGTTCAAAATAATTCTATTTTTTAAAACTATGTTATTTAATAAAAAAATCAGTTATAATTATACAACATGCCAATAACTTTCAATAAATTTTACTTTATACATTACATGATTTCAGTCTGTTTTCTTTAGGTGAGACATTGTAATTTAATTATATTTTATATAACAAAATTTTGTTTTAAATATTTCGTTAGTATTCGTACGTATTAAGAAAAATGAAAGTTAAAAATAAATGAAATTAACTTAAAACAAATTATAAAATGTTTAATATTCAATTAAGTACTCTTTTTTTTGTTTCATCTCCTCTAAGCGATTTTTTAATAGTTTTACAGAAATTGAATATACTTCTGCCATAACCCGTAAGATTATTACTGTTGGGTGAAGACATTAAAATTTCGGGCAAAGAATTTATTATTTCTATTTATAGCTTATTTGTTTACAAACAAACAGTTAATATTAATATTTCAATATTGAAGATAATTATTAATAAATAAATTATTTTAAACATATATTTCTTTTACATTTTAGTATTGTCACGATGTGATGTGAAAACTTCAATTCATTATAAATTAAAAAAGATTTTTTTAGTTTAATTTTTTAATTAATAAGTTAATTGGTAATGTTATATTTGAGTAGAATTTAGAAGTGCAGATTTATATCTCATTTTATAATTGATTGTTTTTAAACCAATTATTTAAAAATTAATCAATTTATCTTTTACAGATATTTAAACAATTTTTTTTAATAAATCATGGTTAAAAAAATAACTTTATTTAAAAGTTTTCACGTGGATTAACCTCGACCCTCAAAAAATACATTTTTCATATTAAGTGCTGTACTGGGTTTGACACCAGATATCAAAAAAAGTGATAAGAATACTATAAGTTTGAATTTATATAATTTACAATAATTATTTTTTAACATATTTTAATAATTGTTAGTGATATTAGTAATAGTATAAAATAATAAAACTATTATAATAAAAAAATAGTATAAATTATCAATAAAAAATGTTTTTTTTAATTAGTGTATTTAAATTCATTTTTTAAATTAATAAACTATTTTAATTAGTAAATATTTTAATAAAAGTAAGTTTATATAAAATTAAAGTATATTTTTAAAAAAGAATTATTTTAATTAAAAGATCAATTTTTACATGTCTTAGTAGGTAATAATTTATCTTAATACAAACATCTGTATCATACCAAAGCCTCATGTCAACTAGTTTGACAAATACTTTAACGTTTTAGAATTTTAACCAATTATAATACTATTGGTTACTTAAAATATAAAAAGGAAATTTATTAAATAAAGATGGTTAAACAAAAATTTATTTAAACCAAATGATAAGCCGTGTAAGGTACGACAAACAACATAGACTTTTTTGTTACTTATAAAATATCTCTGTTGTGACTTCGCTGCTCATTTCTTAAGTTTATAAGTCTTTAATATTTTTTGCTTTAAATTTTCATCCAATGTATTTGTTATATTGAATCTAAACAATACTTTTGTTTACATTGTTTTTATCATAAATATTTTTAATTTCTTTGAAAAGTTTCTGTTACGTTAGTTCATTTTAAATTAAAGAAATACATCAAGTGTCTTATATCCTCTATCTTATTAATATAATTAAAATTAAGTTTAAAATTAAAAAAGTATTTTTTCTTTCCATATAAAGGTGATGTTTTGAACTAAAAATTAAGTCTAAAAAT
>LVKB01000076.1:623-13603 GCA_002087885.1 Hepatospora eriocheir
GCAGAGCAAATATAAAAAGTAACAATCCACCAGAAATTGTTCAAAGAAAATGTGATCTTCTTAAAGCGTTTTATGAAAATAGAATGGAAATAGAACCTGGTTTGACTAAAGAGGAAACGATACAAAAAAAATTAAAGGAGATTGAGAAATATGAAAATATAAAGGAATATAAAGAGTGGTGTGATGAACAAAATATAATTCAAAAAAGCGAACCTAAGAGATTGGAGAAGGTATACATAGGACACGGTAAAACCAAAGCACATTTTTATAGATCATTTGATGGAAGTAACTACACACAAGCAGACTTTGAATACACACTTGAATGTGAAAGAAAAGAAACTGAAGCAAAAGCAAGAGAAGCCAGAATACAAGCTGAGAAAGAGAAAATTGAAGTTGAGAAACAAAGACTTAGAAACAATCCAGGCTGTTTAGAAAGCGTTCTTAACTGGATTACATGTTCAGATTAAATAAAATTACATTCAGAAAATTTTAGTTAACAAATAAATATTTATTCTTTTTTGTTACTGTAAATCTAACAGTGTTTTGAATTTATTTATATAAATTTAGATTCTTTGACCCCCTATTAATGACATTTAATCCTTCGATAAAAAGATTACTAAGAGAATATAAGTATATGAAAGAGCTTGAAGATTCTAGTATTAGCGCAGGACCGATTTCTGATTCAGATTTGACACAATGGGAAGCCTGTATTATAGGACCACCGGGAACACCATATGCCGATGGAATATTCAAACTAGCTATTAAGTTTCCACCAGACTATCCCTTTAAACCACCAAAAGTAACCTTTAAAACTAGAATTTATCACTCAAATATTCACAACTGTAGTATTTGTTTAGACATACTTAAGAATAATTGGAGTCCTGCATTGACTATTGAAAAAGTATTAATTTCAATCACATCACTTCTTAATGATCAGAATGCCGATGATCCACTGTTTCGTCAAGCAGCCTATGATTTTAAGGAAAATCGTGAGGAATTTAATAGAATTGCAAGGGAGTGGACAAGGAAATATGCTTCACCTGATAGGGTCGATAAAAACAATTCTGATGAACAAGAAGAATAAATTACTTTGATTTTTTTACTGATAAAATTATACTTTTTTATAAATTTTAAAAGTTAAATAAAAAAATTTTATTGGAATCGCTCAAAAGCAATTTTTATATCTTCTAGTTTTAACTTCTTCTTTGTTCCCTTTCTTGAGTTTGATAATTTACATGCAAAATTAACAGTTTCATAAAATATTGAATCAAGTTCAGTGCAAATAAATTCTTTAATTGAAATCGGGTCAATCAATTTTTCAATAAAAACCTCATTTAAATTATATTTAAGTATAAATTCATCAATTGTTATTTCTGGTTTAATATCATCTGGTTCTGGTAATTTGTAATTACAATTACTAATTTCTACAATTGGTTCAAAAAACTTACTTTCTTGCTCTACTGGTTCATTAGAAATTTTCAATTTACTTAATCGTTCTTGAGCACTCTCTAAAAGATTAGTCTTATATTTCAATCCAGAATTAGCTATAAGTATTTTATGTTGAACTTCCAATGCCTTATCTTTAAAAGATTTTCTGCCTCTTTTCTTAGGAACCGGCTGTTGTTTTTCAACTTTTACCTGAGGGTTGTTAGGATAGTAGCTGATTCCATCAGCTACAAAATTGTTATATTTTTGTTGAATTTTCCTACCATCTATTTGTTGTGGTGTGTTGTTGTTTCTATTCATTTGTAAATTTTGTTGCATTTCACTGTTTATCATTCTTTGTTTCATATCAAATGTATTAAGTATTTCTTGCACATCTCCCTTATAAGGTTTATCTTTTGCGTAATACTCGGATGCCAGTTTGTTAAAATTAGAAGGACTCATGGGATGATTCTTATTAATGGGTGATGGCATTCCCTTATTAGATTGATTAATCTCATTATTATTAATTTCACTTTGATGATAAATTACATACTCGTTTATCATAAATTTAGGTCTTCCATGACTACCAACTTTAATAAACTTACCAACATTTGCAAAAAAAGAATTGTATTCAATCTCAAAGTCTTTTTCTCTCCTTTTCTCATCTGGTAACAGTTGTCGTTGTGATTTGATATTGTCAATATAATTCTTCTCATTAATAAGTGCTTCTAAATACTTCTCATAAGATTGTCCTTTACTAACAATTTCTCTCAAATACTTCTCTTTAGAATTTAATGGAGTTGAACTTTCATTATTTTTATCTAAATCAAATTTTGACTCTTGTTTGTCATCCATGTTTAGGGTTAATTATTTGATAAAAAATAATTTAGACTACTTTAATGTTTTACTTTCCGTTTGATAATTTAACCAATCAATATTTTACTATTTTATTTATTAAAATATACTTCTTTTCAAAATATGTCATTATGTAACTTATATTTGTTTATATAGCAATTCAATTATACTTTCCTATAAAACAATATTACAAATCTAAAAATATAATTTAGTCTTATTCTATTCTTTAAAGTAATGAGAATTGATATGATGGGAGGCAAATAATTTTCTTTAAATTTATTTTTTAATAAACACCCATATTTTAGCATCAAATGAGTGAAGGAATTACTGAGTATTATGGTGGATCTGGAGTAGCAATGGCTGGTAAAGATTGTTTAATTATTACAGGAGATAAGCGAATAGGTAATAGATTTCTTACTATTGGAACTAAAAAATCATCTATTAAAATAATTAATAAGAGATGTTTAATCTCAATGAATGGGTTTTTACCGGATATTCAATACTTATTTGGAAAGATTGAAGAGCATGTTGAATTATTTCAACTTACTGAAAACAGATCTATTGATGTTTATGAACTAGCAAATATGATTTCTTATATTCTTTACAGTTTTCGAACACAACCTAAATACGTTGACCCCATAGTTGTTGGATTAACAGATAATAATAAACCTGTATTGATTCAAATGGATTGTGTGGGCTGTAAGACTACTACCGATACTTTTGTTGTTGCTGGAACTGCTCATAAAAATTTGTCTGGTATGTGTGAGGCTCTATATAGAGAAGGAATGGATTCTGAAGAGTTATTCGAAAATACAATGCAAGCATTTTTAAATTCATTAGATCGAGATGCATTAAGTGGTTGGGGTGCTGAGTGTTACATTTTAACGCCTAATGGAATTGTAAGAAGGGAAGTAAAAGGGAGAAATGATTAATAAATTTTTATTTTCTTATTGCTTCGTTTATTTTTAAAATGCTATTAACAAAATCAACTGCCATTTTGTATTGACTTGCTTTACTTTTAAAACTCTCAAACACTCTCATTTTATCCATTTCTGCATATTCGTTTCCTTCAAAACAATCAATTCCAACATTTTTCAAATTATTAGTAACAATTGCATCAATTATCTTTTCTACATAGTCTGTTGGATGTCCTGAGTTTTTAGCTAACACCTCTGGAATTACTAAAAGAGACTCTGCAAACATTTTAAAACATGAACAATCCACTGGTTCTAAAAGATTTAAAATGTGATTTTTATCTCTTTTAAAATTATTGATGGCACAATAAATTGATAATTCTGTTGACCCTCCACCATAAATTATTTTTGATTCAACCATCACATTTCTGGCTGCACATAGTGCATCAGTTATTGATCTTTCAATTTCAGCTCCTACAAATTTATTAGCACATCTCACTATTATAGTGCTAGTTGTATTATTAACTTCCTTATTTGTAAAATAAATAAATTTTGTATTATCTGTTCCAACTTCTGATAATCGAACATTACAAACTCCTAAAGAATCAGATGAGAGATCTTCAAATCTGCTAACAATCTTACCATTCAATAAAGATCCTAAATATCCCAGTTCATGTCCAGGTACCCATCTGACTGCTGGTAAATCATTTTCTAACAACATTGAAGTTGCCTCATCATCAAATCCCCACTGACACAAAACCAAATCAGCACCGGATTCTTTAACTAATCTAATCATTTCCAAAAAGGTATCTCTTTCATATGAACTCAGATTCATGTATTCTTCACAGTTTGATATGATAATATTACCAGTGTTTTTTAATTTAGGTGGTTCAAATGGACAAGCTAATAATGCAATTTTACATTCTTTATTTACAGTAAATTGTTCCATCATTTTTTTACTGATCACCATTTCTTTTTCAATAACCACACCATTCACTAATTCAGTTTGATTCATCAACCCACCTTTTATTAATTTAATATTGATTTTCTCTAAATCAATACTACCATCTCTTTCTCCGCATATATTAAAAAGTGCGTTAACACATATTTCTGGCAGTCCTTCAAAGTATCCAGCTACCTTAGAATTAAGTGATGTTTTAGCCGCCTCTAAACAAGCATATCTTAATTTTTCCTTTTCTATTGATTCACATAGTTCAGTTTTCATATACTCTAAAACATAGTTTAATGCTTTAACATTTCCTTCTGCTATTCTTACTGGATGAATTTTTACTTTCATTAAATCAAGTGAATTTTTTAAAAGTTCTTTAGCAATCAATACTAATGAAGTAGTACCATCACCAATTTCATTATCTTGACTTTCACTCAACTCCTTAGCTAGCACTAAAGCCGGAGAAGTAACATTTTCAGCTGATATAAAATTCTCTAGTATTGTTCTACCGTCATTAGTTACAGTAATTCTTTCATCTTGATCAACTATTATTTTATCCCTACCATTAGGACCAAGTGATGATTCGATAATATCAGAGATCTTCTCAATAGCCTTATAATTAACTTCAACACAATTTACTCCTCTTATCTCATTAGTATCACTGTTAATTTCAAATGACAATCCAAACTCGTCTGTTATAAACTTTCCTCCTTGCATAAATAAGGGTTTAAAATTAAATTTAAAATATTTATTTATTTCTTTCTCTTATCATTTATTACAAATGGATTATCCTTAATTTTAGCAATGTTCATATTATTAAGTTCTTCTTTCCATTTTGGTAGACTTTTTGATTGATCTACATTAATTTTTAATTTGCTTACTGAGTCTTTCAAAAAATCACAATTATCAATCTTTCTCTTCTCATCATATGATTTAAAGAATTTTACCACTTTGTCATAATCATTAGATCTATCAATTACTATTGTTGGTTTCTTTATAGAGGTAATTGGTTTGGTCTCAAAAACCAATTCATTATTTCTTCCCTTACCACCATATCGAATTCTAAAATTTACTCCAATATTTTGTGCTTCTAAGGTATCCCTAGTTGTCATCCTCTTACATCTGGTTTCATTATCTACAGTGACTCTATTACTATAAGAATAGTTAGTTTCTTCTTTTTTGTTATTAGTTTCCTCAAGTGATGTATCTTGTTTATATAAATTTGTATCTATAAAGGTTGTTGGTGTTCTATAATTTTTTTTATTTTGTCTCTTAAACATTGAAGGGCTAGAAATGATAATTAAAATTTGTAAATAAATGTAAAACATAAATTCATTGGTTCTTACTGGTTAGATCTTTATAGTTAATTGGATTAACTTCTCTAGATTTTTTCAGTAGAGGATGCATGTATTTATTATTTAATTTACAAGGTGCATATAAAATTGTTAAATCCATATTCTCTATAAAATTATTCCATTTTTGGTATTCACATTCTATTTCCTCTCTAATGTTTAAATGTTTACTTTTAATATGTTCTGTGATCATATCAAAGTTAATGAATTTTTTAAAGCATTCTCTACATTCAAGTTCAGCCTTATTAACATATCTTTTAATCACCAAGTCTTCAATCTTCATGTAGTCAAATAAATCAATTTTATTTACATTTGCTATCTCACAAATTAAATAAATTCTTCTAAAATTAAAATTCCCTGGAAAGTGTCTTGAACAAAAATCATCCATAAATATCTTTTGATCATACTTAATACAACAAGTAGTACAAAAGTAAAAATCATTTCTTAACATTTTTGTTAATTCTTTATCATCATCAGGTAAGTCATTTCTTTCATTTCCTCCATATAATTTACATAATGAATTGTATAATCTCTTCAACCAGTAAACACTCAAGAAATAATATTCTTGATATTCATTCATAGAAATTTTAGTAGTTGTTCTAATAGATGATTCTGTTGAATAGAAATAAGCATCTTTTTCAATCACTAAATCATTATTAAAATAATTAAAGAATATCATGTACCCTTTAGACAAATACTTGTCGTATTCCTCATTTGTAAGGTGAGGTAAACAAAAAATATTTGATTTTTCTTTCAATTCTTCGTTTTTTAATTTAAAAATTCCCTTAATATACCTGTCTATAAACCAAGTAAATTTCTCATTGTTACTGTAAACCTTATAAAGATTTTCTAATAGAAAATTTGTTACATAATTATTATACTCAGTTCTAGTTATACTTCTTTCTTTTGAATCCATTTCATTAAATCTAAGAAATTCATTGTAAGTAAGTAAATTTGTAAAGGGTATCTCAGAAATATTTTCACTTACAACGTCTTTTTGTCCCTCATTCAACCTTCTCTTTTCTAATCCTTCAAAACTAATCATTTAATGGGTAAAATTTTATTGAGAAAAAATCAACATTTTTTTATATAAAAGTTCTCTAACTGAAATTAACAGTGTATTATCATAACTTGATATTTCCAACGTGTCATTAAATGTGATTGTCAGATTTTCATTAACTGTAAGTATGTTATATACTTGAGAAACCTTAAAGTTATTTTCTTGTAATATTTTGACAACTTCTTTAACTTCCAATTTCCCTAATGCTATATTCAAATTATTTTTTGAATTTTCAACATCAATTATATTATCAGTACGCATAACTGGACTAACTAAAATATGCTTATCTTCAAGAGTATAAAATGGTTTGTTTAACAACTCATCAGATATGGTAACTAATGATGTAACTGATGAGTTTATTTCTATTTGAACTTTTTCATTATCACAATAATAGACTTCTTTAATGTCATCCATTAAAAATCCTGTCATAATATCAAAATTAATTTCTTCATTTCCAACAATAATCAATTTTTCTACTCCAAAATTATTAAAAATCTCTTTAATTCCATTTAAATCAGATACTCCTTTAAAATAATCAACATTTAAAGTTTGAATAGGAACAACTCTTATAGTTTCGGTTTTATGAAAAGTTTCAATTTCAACTATTTCTTCAATATTTTCTTCTGATTGACTTTCAATTTCCTCAATGTTCTCAACCTTAAAGTCAAATTCCAGTCCAAAATCATCCTCAACAACTTTAAAAAATTTTCTAGGAAAAAATTTCGTTTGTCTGTCATTAATAAAGACAGTATCATTCAAATCATACCATTCAAATTCAGATACTTCAGATTTTACTTCTTCAACTTTTACTTCCTCCGTTTTTTCATATCTCTTAATTCTTTGTTCATACTTAATATCATATACTGGTATATTTGTTAATTTATAACCATCAGTCAGATCAATTAAAATGTCATTTCTCTCATTAAAACGTCTTAAGATTCCACCTAGATAAATATCATTGCCATAATCACTTACAATGATTATACATTTTTTAAGCTTATCATTGATCTTATTAAAAGGCACGTTAAAATCAACTAAATCAAAATTATTAATATTAGCCCATTCAATCATAAATTTTACCCTTTCCATAATGTTAAGATTGGAAATCACACAAACTTTTTGTTTGAGAGTTAAAATAAGTTCAATTAATCTGGTTATATTAACAATAAAAATTACATGTCCTACTGTCATATTAACCAGTGTTTCTATTTCTTTGGTTCTTGCTGTTAGTGTCATTGAAGGCACACATCCATATACATCATTGGTTATAAAAACACTACTTAGAAACATTTCACTCAACCCTTCAACATACTTTTCTGATGCATGATTGATATTATAGCCTAAAGAAATAGAATTAAGCCCTATTTTAAAATTAAAGAGTGAATTCCCAACTACACCTCCTGCATTATAAGCAACTATCTCAATATTTTTAATTTTAAATGGCTGTGCATACTTAACCATAGTCACGTTAATGTTATTTAATATATTGCCTCTTTTCCCTTCTACATTGTCTAACATTATTTTTCCTATAACAGCGGTAGGTACTGTACAAAAGATCTTGTGATTAGTAAATAACCCTACTGCCCCGAAATGCTTAATGTCAAATGAGGTTAACAAAACCCCATCAGCATTTGTAATTATTTTTTTAATTTTATCAGTGTAGATGTTATAGTCAAAATCATTACCAATTCCTAAATTTACTACTATATTTACATCCCCTATTGTCAATAGATGACAATACACTTCTGTTCTATTATCAATCAATGGTTCATATAACACTTGACAATTAAACTTACTACTTTTCATGTTAAAATTTATTTAAAAAAGTTTTAGTTCTTTTTATTAGTTTTAACATTCTTAATAAACGAAAGTGTGATAGGAGTAACAGTTATAAACACCACCTGTGATTCACTTGTTACCCCGATTAAAGTATTTTTTTTAATATTAAAATCAAATCTGTCAATTCTTTTTTTGACTAACAACTTATAAATAGGTAGTGTTGTATTTCTATTAAAATCTTTAGTTTTATTAAAAACTAATAAATCATTATTTAACTGTAAAACATTAAAAGAATTTTCTTTAAGTTTAAAATAAATTAATAGACGACTGTCATTTAAGTAATTAACTAACTTTCTTCTGTTATCAAAAGTTATATTTTCCTCAACAAATAAATATAATACCTCTACATAACTTAGAAATAACCTACCTTTTATCTTAATTCCGTAATGTCTCATTTTATTAGTATAAATAATAGGATGATACATAAAATCATACTTAATAAAGTTCTTATCAACATAACTTCTAAAATTTAATTCTTTATCAATTTTTTTAGTAGTCATAAAAAATAAGTAAATCAATTTATTTATTCAATCTCCTCTCAATTTCATCCTTGAAATATTGATAAAGTTTTGTACGTCTCTTTTTAAGTGTTGGAGTAACAAGATTTCCATCATCTAATTCATTAAAAGGGGTATTAATGACATAACAAAATGATGGAATTTCATACTTATTAATAGATCCACTATTAGCTTCAATTAAACCACGTGTTTTTATTTCAGTTAAAACAAAATCTTCATTCATGTCAGCTTCATCATTTACTACTACTATTGCTAATAAGAAATCAGATGTTCTTGTACTTGTTATGAACATGTCACTTATTAAACCACCACTTAAAACATTTTCAATCTTCTCTGGATTAATATACTCACCATAAGATGTTTTAAATTGCTCCTTGGCTCTTCCAATAATATGAAACTCACCCTCATCGAAAGAACAAATATCACCCGTTTTCAACCATTCAACACCGTCGATTTTAATAAATGCTTCTTGAGTTACTTCAGGTCTCTTGTAATATCCTTGGAAAATTGAATCTCCATACAGAAGCAATTCACCCGCACACATACCGTCATATCCTTCAACTTTCTTCAATCTTGCTAAACAACTTGGGAAAGGAACACCCATGCCATCAACAGAAGTAGATGATTTAGACTGAACTATGTTAGCAGCCAATCCTTCTGTCTGTCCATAACCTTGGAAAATTCTACATGAAAGAACCGCTTGTAAATACTCAACTGTACTTGGATTAATAGAAGCACCACCACAAAGAATATACTCGATATTACCTCCAAATTTCCTATAAATGTTCTTAAATATCAAGAAGTCAAATACCCAACTAGTATAAATTCCAAACATCTGCATAAATATCTTATATTTGATTCCCAATCCAACTAAGAATCTTTTAAACCATCCTAAAGAAGCAATTTCCGTTTTAATCTTTTCTTCGAAAACATTAAGTACACGAGGCACAGCTGGTACAAACACAGGCTTAATAATCTGATAGTCATCTAAAATCTTTTCCTTTATTCCTCTAAAGAAACAAACAGTAGCACCACATGAAACTGCGATAGATACACATATTCTCTCTAAGACATGTGCTAACGGAAGATAAGACATGTATCTAAGACTTTTCATATTTTTCAAATCAGGATATAAACCACCTTCCATTCCAATTAAAAATCCTCTTATACAAGACATAAAATTCTTATGAGTTAACTTAACTCCCTTAGGAAGACCTGTAGTACCACTGGTATAACAGATAGTAGCTAAATCATTAGGTTCACAGAACTTCCTTTGTTTAACATTTTTAACACACTTATCTGTTAAAATGTCTTCAAAGAAGTATACATCAATACCTATCTTTTTATACATGTCAGCAACTACTTCATCTTTATCAAACATAATAAGATTTTTCAATTGTTTTCTGTCATCTTCTAGAATATCAACAACTAATTTTTTAGCTTTAATAGCTGAAGCAAAAATAGTTTTAACTTTAATTTCATCAAGTATTGCATTCAATGCATCAGTTTGAAATGTTGAATATAAGACTACATTGGTACACTTAGCAAAATAACATGCATACTCTGATACAAGCCATTCTTCTCTATTATCACTGTATAATCCAATAAGTTCATTAGGCTCTGTAATACTTGTTAAAAAGCTTCCTATACTATTAATCTTCTTCCACGTAGCTTCTGCACTTACACATTTTAGTTTGTTATCTACAATAGAGCCAAAAATATTACCTTCTTTCTGCTCTTCAAGCCTCTTTATAAACATATCTAACAATGTCTTGGGGTATTTATCTTTAGTTGCTTTATACTTTTCGTATAATGAACTTGCAAATACTTTTCCCTCAGTCTTTAAGAACTTCATTATAAAGGGTTAAAAAATTTAAATTTATAAATACAAATTAATTTTCCCTCTAGAATTAATTAGAACAAACTATTATGTAATCAGATCAATTTAGTAAATTCTTTTAAACTTTTTGATAAAATTAGTTTAAATTTAATTTTAATTTTTTATTTTTAAAAAATGACAGAGACTGAATTGAAATGTTTAATTTGTAAAATAGATTCTTTTATAGATCCATCTATTAAATTGTACATTAGCCCATGTTTGCATCAAGTATGTGAAGTTTGCTTGTTTAAAGTTTTTGATTTAACACCATCTCCATGTCCTCAGTGTGGAACGTTACTTAGAAGAATTAACTTTATGGCACCAACATTTGAAGATATAGCTGTTGAAAGAGAGATTAAAGTGAGAAGATTTCTAAATAAATACTATGGTAAGTATTTAAAGATGATTGATGAAAACTTTAATCCTGCTTTAAATAAAGAAGTTGATGATTGGTTAGAAAAATATGAAAGTTATCTATTTGAATTGTTAGAACTACCTAATGAAATAGAAATTGATAACAAAGTACAAAGAGATTATAATAACAATTTTTTTAATTTGGATTTGTTTGAATTTATACCTGAAGAAGCTGAAATTAAAAAATTAAAAAAGGTTGATAAAACAGTTATTGAAAATGAACCATCTTTTGGTGTTATAAATTGTAAGAACAGATTTGATGAAATTGAATTAGAAATTCCTCGAGTTCTTTTTAAAATGGTTAATGAAGAAAGATTCTCAAAAGACATATTTTTAAAATACTGTGAATACCATTTAAATAAAATTTTATTAGATTAAAGTTAAAAGTTTAATTTTCTATAAAAATTATTTTGCATTAATGAAGCATGTTAAGATTACCAAAGGAACATTTATTAAAATTGATACAGAATAAATGTACAAGCATTGAACAGTTATATTTACTACCTGAAAGTGTTATAAAGGCACTAAGATCTCTCCCGATGCCTTGGATTAATAATAAACGTGTCACTGTTTATTATAATACGAATGGCACTATTGCTTTTATAAATGATAATTTCAAGATATCTGAGAAGAAATTTAAAGAATGTTTTACATTTGTTGAATCTTTAAAAAAGTCTAATATGAATCAATTTAAATATCCGTTTTTAAATGAATTAAAGTATGTAGAAGTGAATACAAATCTTTTAAAAATTAGAAATATTAAATCTAATTTTCAAATACGTTGCAATTTAAGAAATAAAAGGTATTTTACATTTGAAATCCCCATAAGAAACAGATTAACAAAAAACAAAGTTAAAATAAATAAAAATAACAAGAAAAGTACAAATTATAAAAAGGGGAAAAATAAAGTAAAATTAAGCAAAAATTACCTATTAAAAACAGAAATGAATTGGATAGAAGCTATGTATGCCGTCTTAATATGTGCACATAAATTATTAAATAATGTATTAAAATATAAAAATCTAGGATTTATGGAAATTAATATAGATTTTAATATTGTTTATAAAAGGAAAATAACAACTAAGGAAAGAAAACAAAGTAGATTGGGCTCTTCTTTTAATATAATAAGAGAGTTATGCAAACTATTGAAGTATGTTTATGATACTTACGTTGTTTATTATGAGGGAAAAATAATGTAACAACACTATCTTTTAATTTAAATAGTATATTTTGTAATGTATCTAATTTGACTATCATTTACAGGTACAGGTTTAAAATTATGAAATTTGTTAAGAAAACAAGTAGAAGAAAAAATAATGTAATATTCATTGATAACTGGAGAGTATGGATTTATATGTTAAGAGGTTATAAAAATCTGCTAAAGAATAATCTTTATAATTTCATACATCGAGATAGAAAAAAAATGACTTTTAGTAAAATTAATGCATCTGATCCGACAAAATTTGATGTAACAATAAAAGAATTAATATTTAAAGAAAATAAAGAATTAATTAAGAACAGAAATGAAGTGCTAAAAACTTTCAATTGTAAATGGAAAAATTTTAAATGTTGTAAGTATTATAATGATGAAAAATACAATTTTGTTCTTGATAAGTATATTAAGATGAAGATTGAATGGTATCTTAGTGAAACAACAAAAAAATTACCTACAAATAAAAACCAAAGAATAAAACAACTGGGAAGAATTTTAAGACTTCATATACACAAATTTACTCCACTATTAGATTTAAATTCAAAGTATAGTTATTATATAA
>LVKB01000065.1:0-19118 GCA_002087885.1 Hepatospora eriocheir
ATTTAAAGATTTTTTATATAAAAACAAAATATAAAAAGTTTTTATAAATATATTTAAAAATAATGCACATTAAATTGTTAATAAAAAATTTGTAAATTTTGAAAAATAATAGAATTTAAAACAAAAACTTTTGTGTATATATTTCACATGAACACTTATATTCTTATAATATAATAAATTATAACTTTTTTTATATAAAATACTTTTCCTAAAATATCAAAGATATTTTATTGTTTCCTTACAAAATTCTTTAATTTTATTTAATTTTATTCTCTAACTTTATATTTTAAAACAATCATAAAAATAAAATCTATATTTTTTAATTGTTTTTAAACTTTTTTTTTTAAAACACTCTTGATTTAAGTTTTTTACGTGTTATTTTAGATCATTTTTAATATAAACAAAACAGTTTAAAATTTCTAATATAAGTATTTGAAAATCAAACCTGCTTTTAATATTTTATAAAAAACACGTTTAAAATATCATTTATAATTACTACTTTTTATCTTTCATTAGAATGAAAAAAGTCTAAACTATTACAAATTTTTCTTACTTTAAATTGTAATCATAGATGTAAAAGTTATATTTTTTAAACTAAACCTTATTTTATTTAAAAAAATTCAGTCAAAATCTATTTTAATATTATTACAAATTCATATATTTTAATATAATTTTATATTACATAAAAAATCTTGCTTATAAAATTGTATAAAATAATGTGAAAAAATAACTTATAAAAAACATGAGATTTTATATAAACAAAAATATAGAGAGGTTTATTAAATAAGAAAGTATAAGGTTTTTCATAAACAAAAATATAAAAAGATTTATATAAAATTAAACTTATTATTGTTTTTAAAAACATTTTGAAAAAAAAATATATAAAATACCTAAATTAAATTTTCAAATTATATTTAAATAAAAGTAATTTATAAGCACTATTACAGCGAAATAAATTCTCAATATTATTATTATTTGAGTTGTGAATAATATTTTATTAACTTAAAGATACAATATAGTCAAAAGAGATGTTAGCATATTTTTTTGATGAAAAAATTACTATCAAGTTGATGATTAATGTACTCTACATTTATATGTATTGTTTTAAAAGAAAAAAATTATAAAATATTGAGTTGAAAAGAGAGAAATTATAAAATTATGATAAAAATCAAAAAAATTATTATGAGATTATACAAAAAATATTTAAAGTGTTTAAAATTTATGAACAAATTATATAGTAGAAACTATTAAATATTTGATTTATAGTTACAAAACTCTTTATTAACTAGTCTAAAGATTAGTAAAAATCTTTTTCAGTAAAAATATTGTAATTATTTTGAAAAAACACGTAAAAAATTTTACATATTAATATAAATTTTATCTCTTAAAATGATAATTTTAACAACATTAGATGTTTATATATAATTTTGTAAAACAATAAATATGAGTAAATTTTAAAATATACTTGATGATCAATAAGATTTAAAGTTGTATAATTTTTAACTATATTATATAATTTATTTATTTAAAATATTATTATTACACCTTTGTGAAACTAATCTCTTTTAACAAAACTTTCAATAGTCTTTATAAAAAATAAGCTTTAATAATTTTTTATATAGAAAATTATCCAAAGTTTACATTGTGATTTATCTAGCTTAATTAGATAAAAAAGAAATGTAAATTATTTTTTTAAAAAAAACTTTTAAATTTTCTAAACACTATATATATGTGTATATTAAATTAAAACTGACAAATCTTGTAAAAAATAAGAACAATTGAAATATTAAATTTTATTTCTATTCAATTAATTTTTAATAATTTTTATATTTTTCTAACAATATTTTTTAGTTTATACAACTAAAAAACAAAAATTGATGTTGATTTTAAATATTTATGTTTTGGGATACATTTTAATAAAGTTTTTTATTAATTTTTTTATATTTTTATTCTAGTTCCATTAATATTAAATTTTATAATGAATTTGTGAGGTTTTGAATTTTTAAATTAATTTCTACATTCTTAAAAAATAAAATCAAATTTAATATAAATTTTATCTAGATATGGTTTAAAATATGAAAAAAGATTCATTCTTTCTTTTTAATCTATAATTATATCTAAATAGTTGATGTTTAATTCATATATAAATTTTATAATTACATATTATATTCAAAAATTTACATTAAATGTTCTTTTATATTTATAGTTGGTTATTTTTGTTTAAAGTTTTTAATAATTTTAATTTAAAAAAGAATTGTTTTGAATGTTTAAAATAGCTTAAATATATATTTATGATTATTTAATTCGAATATATTTTTAATTATTTGTATATAAAAAAGTAATAAAAATTTAAATATTTTTAAAGGTATAATTATTTTCATTCTTAATTAACACTATTTGCTTAAAAATTTTATTAAATAATTATGATGAATATAAATACTAAATCAATTTATAATATATATAAGCATATACATTCATTTTTATAATAATTTATTATATCAGTATAAAAAGAACATAAAATACAATCGAATTTTTGCTTACACTTGTTTTTTCAAAATATGAATAAGGTTGAATTTTTATATCAAATACATATTTTTAATTTTTGGAACCTTCCATATCTATTATTTGACTTGATAAAAACACATATACAAAGATTGATTATATATTTTTAGCTTCTTTACATTTTATATAAAAGTAAGAAATTGTATTGTTATATTGCTTGATCGATGAAAATAGAGTCAAAATAACTGTAAACACTTGAAATTTAAATTTTTATAATTAATATATATTTTTATAAGATAAATTTAATTTTAAAATCTGTTTTTATTTTTAAAATATATTTTTAATTATATAAGAAAACATGTTAAGACAATTTTTCTTTTAATTGTTTTATGTTTCATTGGTTATAATTATGAAAGGATAATCACTTGTTATATTTCTTTCATAGAAATAATGTTTTTACTCTTAAATCTTTTGTAACTAAAAATTTGCTTATTTTGTTTTATCTATATTTTTGAAATTAACAATTCAAGTCTATAAAATATAATGCTTTTAACAGTAATATTATAAATATATATTTTTTTTAAATTTCTAAATGGTTGTAGTTATTTATAAAATTTTAAACATATTTCAAAGAAATTTTACTACCTTGAAAATTAATACATATTTATATCACAAATATATCTTTGAGATTCGTTCAATTGATTTATTATTTTTTGTAAATATATATTCATGTATTTTTTATATTTTTATTAGACAAATTATAAATTATATAATTATGTGTTTTTAATAATCTAAACCAATGTGGTTTATTTTTTATTTGCTTCTAAAAGTTTGTTAGCAATTTTATATGTGATTGATATGAAACTTTTTTTTAGTAAATCTTTTATGTATCAGTCAAATTTAAACAAAATTTGTTTTATAATTATTTCATAAAACTTTGTGTTATTAAAAAAACTTTTTTTAATATATGTGATTTTAACTAATTTTTTTATATAAAAAACTTCTTATTATTTTTTATATTTAGAAATTTAAAAATATTTTAATAATAATTTTAGCTAAACTTTTAATAAAAATTTCAATTTTCTAGTATTATGATATATAAAGATTATATTATAACACTTTTTTACAAGATTTTTTATAAATTTTATCTCTTAAAAATAATCAACATTGTTTTAAAATAATGACCAGTATCAATAAATTATAGATTTGACAATTTTTTTACTTATATATATCCTAAAAGTAATCAATTTTATAAATTCCGATATCTTAAAATACCATTTTGCAAATAGTTAGATGATAAAAAATATTTTTAAATATAATTATTTGTTCACTTACCTTTTTAAACATAAAAAACACGGAACAAATTATTATGAACAAAAAAATAGAGTTTATGAATAACAATTGAAAAAATTAAAAAATATAACTTATTTCATTAAAGAATTAAAAATAATGATAATATAAACTATTTAAAACTAAAATATTGAGGAATTTATTTTAAAAAAACATGAATAATTCATTAAATATTTTGGAAAAAGATTAGCTCTAATAAAAACCTTAATAAACAAATTGTTTAAATAATTTAAAAGAAATATTTATGTTATTTGATGTCAAAGGGTAATTTTTTTATTGTTTTAAATTTTTTAAATTAAATACTTTTTATATTTGTGAAGATTTTTATTAATATTAAAAACAATATTAATTTGTAAATATTTTTTAACTCTAACAAAAAATAAATTGATTATAAAAGATTTAAATTTTCACTTTAAAAAATCGTTTAATTTATATATTAAAAAAATATAAACCAAACGATTTTTAAAACATAAAAATATATTTGATAATGATTAAATTGGTGAAATTAACAAATACAATAATAACTTATGATAAATATTTAATTACAAACTATTATAAAAAATATAAAAAATACAACATGAATGGTATTTTATAAAAAGCGATTAAATATAAATGTTTTATTTTAGCTTTAAAATTTTTATCATTTTTTTCAGATCAAAATTCTCAAAGTAAATAAAAATAAATTTGATATAGAATAAAAAAGTTTTTAAAGTGAAAATCTTGTAGATTACTAAAAATATAAATGAAAACTGTTTGAATATAATAAATGTGAAAATATTATAAAATTTCTTTATTTACCGTCATTTCAATTTTTCTAATTAAAAAAAGAAAATTGATGAAGCCTTTAATATTGTAAATAAACCAAGAATAATTTTGAAGAGTTAAAAATTTATATATCTAGTCCTAAAATTTTTTTTATTTATTCTAATAGAAAATTTTTTTTATTTATTAAAAAAACTTAATAAGTAAAATCGCTCGGTATAGTAAAAGTTTTTTTAATTGTTAATCAAATGAAGTCTTTAATATTTTAGATTTTAAGATATATAAAGAAAAACAATAATTTTTTATAACTCATATATTTATAAATAATATAAATTTTTATTTATTATAGTATAACTTTCTCATTATTATTTATTTATCAAATTTAACAATAGAACGTTCTGTTTGACTTACCAACTGTATTTTGATTGCTTATATTAAAAGATTTAAAAATTATAAATTATTCATAAAAGGCTATCTGATTCATTTAAGAAAATAATCATAAAAACTACATTAAATGTTAATTTAAAAGGTTTTATCATAATATTTTTGAAGAAAATTGTTTAACTGTTTATCTAATCTAATCTTTTAAAATGCTTTAACCTAGATTGAATCGATATTATAAAATTTATTAAACTATCTATTAAGATCATTAATATAGAGTTCTAAATCAAAAATCTATTTTTTGCAATTAAATGTAGAACTTTTGCAATCAACTGTCGAAAAAAAATTTTTTGTAAATATTTTAATTGGTTTGCAATCAACTGTAGAATCTTTGTAACTAAATGTAAAAAAAATTAAAAAAATTCACCCTTATGGTGACTTCAGAAAATAAACGAACTAAAGTGAGAACAAAAACAAGTGATTTTTGAAGACAGGGAAAGAATTGTCTGAAAAGTTCTTGCTAGTTTGTCTATTAAAGACATCTCTGTCGCATTGGTGATGAACTACAAAACTGTTTGGAAAATCACAACTAATTTTCTTAAAACTTGTAATGTTCATTCAAAACTATGTGGCGGAGATAGACATTCAATGTAAACATTTAAACAAAAATAAATTATTCTTGCCTGGCTAGATACAGACTACCTACAAAGACTTAATATTTAGCTGCTAAAGTAACTAAATCATTTGGTATCAATCTCTCTAAGCACAATTGATCGTTGTTTTAAAGAGTTTTATTATACCTTTAAGCAGATCACAATAGTATCTAACGTAGAAATTGTGATCATATAGCTGAGCAAAGACTTGTTTGTGTAGGTAAGTTCAGAGAACTAGAGGAACAATACAGCATAAAAAGCTTATATTTCTAGATGAGGATGGGTTTGCTATTTCAATACGAACTAACCAAGGACGCTCATTCTCGAGTACATTCAATTATAAAAGTTTCTTGTAGTAAGAACGAGAAATATGTCTGTTTTTGCTACTATGAATAAATATAATATGTTATATCATAAAATTCATGACAGGGCTAAAAGTTATGAAACCTTAAAAACCTATTTTCAGAAACTCAAAGCAGAATGTAATGATGGTGGTATTGATACCCCTGTGTTTATTCTGGATAATACCAGAATTCACCTCTATTCAGGGCTGGTTGAAACAATTCATGATTTAGGGTTAGAGCTAGTTTATTTATCCTCTTACTCACCATTCCTTAATCTAATTATAAAATGCTTTTTTGTATGAAAAAATTCGTTACAAGAGGTGCTGCAAAATCTGAACCTGTTCTTAAAACTTTAATTGACACTGGATTTAATAAAGTTTCATCACAAAGTTGTGATGCATTTTATAGGAAGATTTTGAGATATGTTAATCACTAAGCTGAAAATGAGATTATTCTGGAATAAATTCTAGTGACATTTTTTTCGTTTAATTAATTTCTACACTTGATTGCAAAGGTTCTTCAGTTGTTTGCAAACTAATAAAAATGTTTTTATTATACAGTTGATTGCAAATTTCTACAGTTGATTGTAAAAATTTGACTTTTGATCGAAAAACTCTATATTAATAGAAAATATTGATTTTTTAATATAACATTTTTATTTAAAATTTATTTATATACCCAAACGCTTTGTAAATAACAAGGAAGTACTTGAAAATTTTTAAAATCTGATATCTCTGATGAAAATAACAACGACGAGAAACTTGATTTAAGAAAAAAATGACCACAGATGAAAGTATTAAATTCATAAAAATTAAAAACTTTGACAAATATATTGCTGAATTTAGTAAGTCAGAGGATAAAAGAAATCTAGAACTAAATTTTGAAAAAATTGCATATAAAATATGCCCAGAGATTCACTATGAAATAGTCAGAACTAAATATAATTAAATTTTAAGTGATTATAAAAAGGCTTTAATTAATGAGAATAAAACAAGATAAACACCTAGTAATTATAAATATAAAGGAGTGTTTGATTTGTGTATAAAAAATAAGAATGAATTATTCTTAAAGGATGTTGAAGAATTAGGTGATCCAAGAAATCCAATTACTTGTTATTTAAACAATTTAAATGAAAAAATTAAATTTTATTAAAAAACCAATAAAAATTGAAAATAATGAAAACAATAAGAGAATTAAAAAGAACGTTTAACGGGAATTAGAAATATAACAATTAAAAACATTAACTGCTATAGAAGAGTCATTTAATAATTATAATTTAAACAGTAATGTAGAATTTTTAATAGAATGGATAAACAAAAGGAAGAAACAAAAGAGATAAAATTATAAAATTACTATTGAGAAGTTTAGTAGAAAAATTAAATTAATAAATTCTCTTTAAAACAATTTTATTTAATCACTACTATCATAATCTATAATAAAATTGTTCATATACAGTGATTTTTAAAATAAAAAGACTCCATTTTTTCTTCTAAGTGCAGAAAATCTATTAAAAACATAAAAATTTTATTGCATATAGTGAATAAACATGTTTTTTAAACTTACGTCAGTTTTTTTGTTTTAAAAATATAATAAAATAATCAGGAATAAAAAATTTTATAAATATTATATTAAAATAAAAAGGTATAATAAATTTAATAATGAGTATGTTTGTTTTTTGCTTTGTAAACTTTTAGAGCACGTTTATGAGAATTGTTAAAGTAATTCTGCAACATATTTACATCAATTAAATACCAAATTCTTAATATTCTTTTTTTAATTCCTTTTTGTTTAATTTACTGAAAGCAGCCAGTTTTCTCTTAATACAAACCCAAACATTCTCAATTGGGTTCAAATCAAAAATTTGTAGTGGCTATTCCAACAAATCTATTCCATTTCATCAAGACAATTCACAATAATATTGGAGGTGTATTTAGAATCATTATCTTACATGAAAATAAAATCAACCATCTGATGTTTTCTTACAAATTTAAACAAATCACTTGCTAAAATTGTATTATACTCTCCACCTGTCAAATTGTCTTCAATAAAAACTAAATCTAAAACATCATAGTACGAAATTACACTCCATACCATAACACTTCCTCCACCATGTTTTATTATTGATAAAATGTTTGAAATTTGATGCATCTTTCTAGATTGATATCGAACATATCTTGCAGCATCACTATTGACTAATTTGAACTTTGATTCATTTGAGAAAATTATTCCTTTTAATTCATCATCAGTAATACCTAAAAATTTTTCAGATAATCTAAATCCTTTTCCAATATTTACATACCTCAATAATGGCTTCTTCAATGGATGATTTATAATAAAATCATTGTTTTTAAAGAATTTAGATAAGGTTGATTGACTGACATTTAAATTAAACTTATCTGATATTTTTCTTGTAGGATTGATAATGTAACAAATTGATTTTTAGCATGATATTTGACTAAAAACATTTTATGATTTGGTTGAAGTAGCTTCTTTCTACCAGATCCTTTCGAAGTATATTCCTTTTATTAGAAATTTGTGTCTAATTAAAACCAGACTTGATACCTTCTTTAATTAAAGCTTTCTACCTTTCTGATAAATGTTTTGTCATATGAAAATTTATTAAATTTTATTTTTTAAACTTATTTTTAGAAGGAATTTTTTACTGCCTTTCTATTTTAAAATATAATATTTATAAATTTTTTTATTACTGATTATTTTATTATATTTTTTAAACAGAATAAAATTGGCTTAAGTTTAAAAAACATGTTGATTCATGTCGTGCCCAGCAGGGCTTATCATTTGGTTTAAATAAAACTTTTGTTTAACCATAATTTATTTTTAAATTTCCTTTTTATATTTTAAGTAACCAATAGTATTATAATTGGTTAAAACCTTAAAACGTTAAGTATATGTCAAACTAGTTGACATGAGGCTTTGGTACGATAATTCACTATAAGCAATAAAATTTATATATTTTTAATAGATTCTCTGCACTTAGAAGAAAAAATGGCGTCTTTTTATTTTGAAAGTCACTGTACATTACATCTTTTAACATCTTTAAATTCATATCACTATCAGCATTCCAAGTTCTTGTTGAGAATCTTTTAAATTTACCTTTAAAAACCCAAAAACATTTTCAACTCTAATTCTCATTTTTGAGATATTATACATTTCTTAATCAGTAGATTTTTTCTTATTGTACTAAGAGAGGTTTTGATATTTTTATAATAACTAAATGCAGAATCACTTAAAAAATAATTTGAGCTCGTATTTTCTATCAATCCTCTAAGATTTGTAATCTTTTAAACTAAAGAATCATGGCTACTTCCAAACTATAACATACACATCTAAACCTTATTTTAAAATCTACAACACGGATAAATGTTATAGAGAATAAATGGTGTCTGATGTGAAATTCAACACCATTCTTTCTAGTCTTAAACCATTTAATTTTTGTTCTATCTATAGATAAAACAGTACCGTTTTAATTTCCGTATTTAAAAATCCTTCTACTAATTCATCAAATTCCTCTTGTTTTGAAAAATAATTTTGTTCAAAGTTTCTTTATGTATAATATTTATCATCTCTTTTATGTAGATAAAAATAATACTTTTTGGTAGGCCAAAAATTTCTCTTATTTTTCTTAAGAAGAAGTATGACTTATAAAGAAAATGTATAATAATAGTTTATTTTTTAAATCTTCTACTAAAGTATTTCTTGCAAAATTTTTATATAGAATACCAAAGCAATTATAAGACATCCTAAAAGTCTCTTAAAATTGGTCATCACATATTTGAAAAATATTTTTTTCCATTCTTTGCTATAAAAAAGTTTAATTTTCTCGATTTTTGTTTTAAAGAATCGATGATTTTAATTATCAATGTTGTTAATATGTTAATAAATACGTTTCAAAAATATTTTTAAGTAATCATCTTTTATTTATGAATAATTTGATTATTATGTAAAACTCTTGGTATATTTTAAAAATATAGAAGGAACTCGTTATTTTAATTACTATGTATTATTTTAAATTTTTATAAAATTAACAGTAAAAATATTACATTTTTAATGTAATTTATTTATATTTTAATTAAAATCAAATTGATTAAAAGATGCTTTTTTGTATAAATTATATGATAAGATTTTTAATAGTTAAAAAGATTTAAAAGTTTCTATCTTTAAATTTACCTAGTAAAAAAGTCTTTGAACGTAAATACACAATAGCATGTTTTTAATTAGTTAAAAATAATAAATACCCTTTATTAATACTTAATTTACTACCAGATATTCTTATTAAATATTTTATTCAAAAAGACATACATATATTTGTTTAAATTTATTGATAGAAATATAATTATAAAAACTCTACTATAATTAAAAAATATTTTTAATAAATTTTTATGCCCAATAACTAATATCGATATTTTCACTATTGATGTTTTTTCTCATCGATAGTTTTTGTCGATGAGAAATCCTGGACACGCCTAATAAAGGTTTTAAAAGTGAAAGGATTAGCAATGATTTTATTTATTTTTAGGTTTTTATATTTTAAACTGAAAAATGTTTTAGTTCTGTCACAGATATCATAAAACATCATACGACATCTTACCTCTATACAAACTTTAATACTTTAATATTTGATTAGTTCCTTTTCTCTCTTATAATCTCAACCATATCTCTATTAATACTTGTTGTTTCAAATGGCCCAACCAAAGAGATTTGATTTACCCTCATTTTCAGAATATTATAATAATATTAATTCAACTTTTAAATAAGTATAATCTATTTTTTATCATTAATTTTCAATTTATCCGTATGATTTGTGCTTCATCCTTAATTTTCATTGAACTCCTTAAAGGATCAGTTTTAAGTAGCTATAAACTACTTCACATGGGTAGTAATTTATGATTTTTTGAAATAGATTATTTAGAACAAAATTAATCTTATTTTAACAAGGTTTATAAATTTCATTTTGAAACATTTTAAACTGGTAGTTTTGGTTTGGATTATTTTTGTCATTAAATTATCAACAATAATATGTATGGATGTATAATAAATTATACCTGATTTTCCTTACCATCCACTTAAAGAAGTCAGTTGTGAATTAAGTCCCTTGATCTGTTAAAATTGTTTTAGGAGTCTTAAATTATTAGAACTAGCTTAAATGATTGATATAACACCGATAGCTATTAAGTTTTAGGTTATTTTTACTCTTGCTAACTTACTACCTTCTTCAATAAGAGTTATTATTAAAAACTTGATTTCCATATTTTATATTTAAAACAAGTTAAGTCACGTGCCCCTAATATCATTCAAAAAATCTAACACAATCTCCTTTTTAATATCACATTTATTGTTTTTATTATACGTATGAGACCCTGATTTATAAACTTGAAAAATTTTACATTGTTTCATTACCTCTTTAACTAAGCTTCGAAGTCTACTTATATAATGGTATTTACTATATAAATTTATCAGTTTAATAATACTAGTAATACTTATATCTGATTAAACTCAAAAGACATTATTTTTGTAATGCTTTCAGGAAATATTATTCTATTTAATTTATCTGAATAAACTGTCAACCCGTTCAAAATTATTTCCTTTGAGATGTAATTACTTTTTTATTTAAATTTTTTTACCAGTTTTTAACCTTTATCAGAAATAAATAAGAGGGAAATAATCAGATATATAGTGGTTTTCTAAATAAAAAGGTGTTCATGTTTTTTCTTTTTAAGCGAAATAAAGATATTAAAATCATATTACTTTTATAATTTATAGTAAAATAATATAATTTTTTAAATTTAAACCCATATTCTTTTTCATTAAAAACGTATTTAAATAATTGAATATAAAAACCTTTTAAATATTTTAAAATAAAAAACACGGTAAATTTAATAATGAGGTTGTTTTACTTTTGCTTTACAAACTTCCAAAGCATGTTTATGAATACTGTTTAAAGGTATTGTTTCGGCGCCCCTTGATCGAATTGACGCCTAAAATTATATATATTATTTTTAATAAAATTTTTAAAATAAATAACCCTCATGATTTATAAAACATTGCTGTAGATTTTGAGGGAGGAAGAATCTTTCTTGACCTTTCTAAAAGAAAGTAGCTGCCTAAAACTCATGGTCAAAAGACTTTATAAGTTTTGCGTTAGCAACAGACTCTCTGTAAGGCTAAAAAAAGAGTCGAGCAGGTGCACTTCTTTCTTCGATGCAAGTCGTGTCAAAAAGAATATATACTCTTAAAAAATATCTTTTTTATTAGAAAAAAGGGAGAACACAACTTTCTACACCTGTTCAGGTATTGATTAAGCAAATCTTCCTTTATTTTGAGGGAAGGACAGTAAATATATTATGTATATTGCTTAAATTAAAGGAAGTGAAGCTGTAATCAATTGGAAGAACTTCAAAAGGTTGGAAAATTATGATTATATCATAAGTGAAAACTATGAGGAGAAGACAAAGTTATATAAATTGACGAATTTTTGTTTAGAGGAGGTCGAAAGTATAACCGAGGTAGATTTCTTCTCGATGACTTTATGGAAAGTCTTGATAATACCAGACGCAAAATTAATTATGGTGAACGTGTCAATGGACCATGAGTTTTTGGTATAGCTGAAAAAGGATCAAAATGTTTGTTGTAGAAAAGAGAAATCGTGATTCTCTGCTTCTTTTCCTACTTTAACATGTGGAAAAGAATAGCATTATCCACAGTGATGGCTGGAATGGTTTTTCTGGGCTAGGTACTATGTTTAACGGTTATAAGGTTGTTAAACATTCAGAAAATTTCTTTACCCAAAAATTCGTCTTCATAATCAGTTAATTGAGTATATTTTAGGTCAAGTGAAATTGAAAATAATAAAGAATAAGAGGGAAACCACCCTTTCATTGTTACAAGGCCACTTGAGCTTTTTCTGTTTCTGTTATTTTTTTAAAGAAGAATCGTTTGAAAATTTTTTAAAAATAATAGGAAAGGATAATTAATAAATATTTTTAATCATCTGAAAATTTTACTGAAAATATATATAATTTTGGGCACTAATCTGATTGAGGTGCACTAATTAAAACGGTACTTGTTATAGTAAGTCTGTAATATATCTATATTGACTGAATATAATATTTTTATAATTTTAACCTAGTTTATCATAAGCGGCTAATTGCCTCTTTATGTGATACCTAATATCCTTAATCAGATTTATATCAGAACTTTATTTTACAATTCAAGTAAATTTACTTTTATTTTATCAAAACAATTTACAAAAATATTTGAAGTATGTTAAGGATATTATCCTATAAAAAACAAAATTATTGATCTGGTGTTTTCTTGCTAATTTTAATTAATATTTAGCTAAAATTGATTTATACCCTTCCAGTTATCTTGTCTTTAATAAAAACTAAATCAGAAACATCAGAATATAAGAATGCACTCTATACTATAACATTTCCTTCTCTATATTTAACTATTTACAAAATATTTGATTTCATGTTTCTCCCCGGATAGATATTAAATAAATTTTACTCCATCGCTATTAAACACATTTAATTTTAATTTACCTGAGAAAATTATTTGTTTTAATTCATCGTAAGTTATACCTAAAAATTAATAA
This sequence comes from Hepatospora eriocheir, assembly GCA_002087885.1. Classification (NCBI taxonomy): domain Eukaryota; kingdom Fungi; phylum Microsporidia; family Hepatosporidae; genus Hepatospora; species Hepatospora eriocheir. The sequence goes on from LVKB01000065.1 coordinate 13,608, forward strand.
TATAATCTTAATCTTTTTTTGTATTTACATCACTTAATAATGCCTTTTTACACTAGATGATTATAATAAAATTGTTATTTTTAAAGAATCTAGAAAGTTTTGGCTTGCTAATTTTCAGATTAAATACAATTAATAATTTTACCTAAAGGATTGGTAAAATAACAAATTGATCCTTGTCATGTTCTTTGATTAAGAACATTTTATCATTTATTAAAATAACTCTTTCTTACCAGATCTTCTCTTTCTTTCATAAAAATTACAATTATTTAACTTAAAAATGTTTCTTTAAACTGTATTCCCAGAAAAATTCTTTTTATAATCAATTGTGTTTAGTTGAGATCATTCTTGTTTTTTCTTCAATTAAAACTTTCTGAATATCTACAAAATATTTTGTCATATAAAAATTTAGTAAATTTACCTTTTAAACATGTTTTTGTGGGGATTTTAGAATATCTTTTTATTTTAAAATATAATAATAAAATTTTTTAATATCTTATTATTTAAAAAACTTTTTATAAAAAAGAAGATAGTTTAAGTGAAAAAATTATATCGTTTTACTATAAGCAATAAAACTAAAATGATCTTAATGTATTTATTTTACTCAAGAAAAAAATATAATACTTTTTTATTTAGAAAGCCAACGTAAACATAAAATCTTAATAAGAAATCTAGTTCTTGATTTTTAATATTTATAACATATGTGATCTGATTGTAATATTTCCTTAGAAAAAGTTTCTTTTTTTGAATAGTTGGTCCTTTTATATTATCTAAGAATGTAAAGCTTTTAGAATTAATAATTGTATTTGTTTTAGATAAAAAACTATATTTCCAAATTTTTTCATTACCTATAATATAATTATATTTTTCAACTATTGTATATTTCATCTCTGTTTTTGCAATTTTTTTAAACATATACCCATTATATTATTTTTTACTAGTATTACACTCAATACTATATTGGAAGCATTAGTTCTAAGCTTAAAAGATTTACTATAATCTAAATATATAACTATTTTTGGCGTTCTTTATCTTCAATAATTTCTTTCACATAAGCTGTATCATATATAGACTACGTAAATTTTATCTAATTATTTAATATCGTACATCCTAATATTCATATGTCTAATTTATGAAACTAGGCTTCAGAATTATTATATAAATAATTTACAAAAAAGATATGATTAAACATAAATATTTTGTTTTAATCAAGCAACATAACTGTGCAGGCTGCATCATAAACATTTTTAGAGTAATTTTTTATACAGAATTTTTAAAAAAATTAGATAAAAAATAATCATTAATATACATTGATTTATTAATATTGCATAAAAATAGTAAATGAGTTTAAGGAAGCCAAGCCGTAAAAGATCGATCTCCGCCTTAAACAGAGTACAAGTACCCATCAAACCATTCGGCATCAAAGCAATCTCTTACGACTTGGCTCCCTAGAGCCGCTACATATGATAGCTAGTCATACGTAGTGCTCTGTCGACTTACTACCAGTATACTACTACACACAGTGATCAGCTATGGGTAGCAGGTGAAAGCAGATAATCTCAGCATATGACACTGACTTAAAATGAGAGCCGTGCTACTAAGCCGACTTTCACACACATTTATAATAAACAAGTGCTTTCCCTTCGCATGTTTCAGTCATGCCTATTAGGCATCAAAGAATCACCACATGATTGAGTCCATGTGTCTGAAAACCATGATTAGGATCACTAACCATAGCCACATACCAGAGTCCACACTTATTTATTGCAAATGCTGCTCTCATTCTAACTCGTGAAGTTATTAAAAAATCCCTCAATTATAATAAACTTAAACTTCAGTCATATCTTCGCGTCTTAGACTGTCTGCTCTCCTGATAGTAAGTAGGGGTATATAAAAATGTGTTTAAATAGTTTTTAGCATAAAAAGCATGATTGATTTCTTTTAACAAACAAAATTTGTTTTTGGAGGGAAGCTTAAAATACAAGTCTTTTAAAGTCTTTTTTTGTGTTCAATGGATTCAAGTTTTTATAAATTTCTTTGTTTTGATTTTAAATTTAAATAGAAAACTTTGTCATCACATAAAATAAAAAATAAAAAAATTTGAATATAAATTTTATAACTAAAATTTAAAATATACAATAAAGGTAGAAATGTTTTATTTAAAAAATCAACTTATTATAAACAATCTAAATTTAAATATCAAACCATAAATAATATGTTTTAAATAAAATTGTATAAATATGATTATCAATAAACATTAGTAATTTTAATAATAGAGATATGTTTAAAGAATAAAAAAACACACTAAATATTTGTAAATTATAAATCAAAAAATAAAAAATCTTAATTTTATTAAATAACATATTATTAATATTTTTATTATAAAAAATTAGTTCATAACACTGCTTATATTATATTAATTATGTTTGTTAAATTTTTTATTTTGCTTAAAAACTATTACAGTCGTATTCAAAAAGAATTAACCATCGAATATTTTAACTTAAATTTAAAACTAAGTATGAAAACATAATTTTTTAATTAAGGGATAAAATAGTCAAATTTAAATATTGTTTTAAATTAAATAAAGAAAATCATTAGTATAAATATTAATTTATACATTACTTAGTTAATAGTAAAAACAGTGTTCAAAAAAATTCGTTTGTATTTTATTTAATAATTAATTTATTTATTTATTGCTTGAAAAACAGCAAAAACTCTCTTCTTGAAACTTAAATAGTAAGATCTAATCATTCTAAGTATAATATAATTCTATATTTTAACAATTTATTTTCAATAATTTTTTGTTAGGCTTACCTTCTCTTCTTAAACATACCTTCATATATACCCAAAATGTGTTTATTATAGTTTTATCTGAACTTTATTGTGCCAAAAGTAGTACACGAATATTCTTTTCATCTAATCAGTTACTTGTTATATTTAAACTATGTTTGAGATTATTATCCAACAGTAAGATAAATTATCAAATTCCATTTCAATAGCAAATTATCTTAAATTTGAGCTAAAATCTGTTTATAAATTACTCTAATCATAGTATTTTAATAAAAATTAGCCTTTTATTTCTTTGATATAATATTGAACCCTTGTCATAATACATTCTCGATTTTGTTTTACTGTGCCAATATAATTTTTCAAATTATATCTTTTTGGGGTAATATTGTACACATTGGATGAAATTACTATAATAAATTAAATTCAGTCTCGTTCGGTGAAATAATTTTGTTTGATGTTTCATTTTTCATACCTGCTAGATTTTATCCTATACATTTCTCTAGTTGAAATAAAGAGTATGAAACAATACTTTGAGGTAGTCTTTAATTTATTAGTAATTGTAATGTTGTTAAGATTTGATTTATTTATAGTAATCTTAGGGGTAAATTTTTAAAACAACTTTGTGTTTAAAAATATTCTTATAGAAAATTTGTAATTGATAATTTAGTTAGTAAGTATTAAACACAACAATACCTATTTTTTTAAAATTTCAAATCTTTTAATTATATTAACAAGTTTGAGTAAAGAGGTTTTCACAATTATATTAATATAAAACTAAAAATTTTCAATATTCTTGAAATAGTAGGTTTTGAAATTTTAGTGTTAAAATTTTTTTTAAAATTTTTGATGGTATAATAAAATTATTTGAATTATAAAGAGATTTAATATAAAATTTCATATCTTTGGTGATTTTACTAATTTTTCTAGAATCATATTTATGATAGGCAGACCTCTCATAATTAAATAAACTAGAATATTATCGTATTAAAGATCATACAAACCCTCTTCTTGATGCAATTTAATTACACCTTAAACCATTATTTAAATCTTTTTTATCAATTTTATTTAAATGTCGAGATATAAGATAAGAAAAAATAATAATAGAAATGGTAAAAATAGATAAAAATTTTACTGACTGAATTTTTAAATACTGCTGTATCAGATTCTAATAGAGAAATTTTAGAAAGGAAAAGTATTACAATGATTGATAGTAGGTTTATAACAGTTATAAATCGCTTTTTAAAATCAAATTTTCTATTTAAACTTCTTATAAAAATAATTTTAAATAATTTGATATGCATAAAGCTTACAATTGTTTATTGTAATTGTTTTTTTGAAGTTATTTAATGTAAGTGTTTCAAAAAATACAAAAAAGTTGATAAATAGGTATATTAATAAAAATAATTCGATTTTTTTGTCTAATTAAAACAATAAACCTTTTTATATGAAAAATTAATGTAATATTAAATGAAAATCTAAAGAACATGACATTTAATGATAAATAAAATTTAAAACTTTTTGACTATAAAAAATATTATAAAAAGTTTAAAAACATTATAATATGAATTAATAGGTTATTTTTAGTGAATTTTTTACAAAAATTGTTTTAAAACAGGTATTTCTTTAAAATAAATTTAACGTCTTATTTTGTAAAAGTAAATACAAATATACTTAATATATTAATATTATTTTTAATTTTTGAACATAAATTGGTTTAATGAGGTTGAATGATTTTTTATTATTGTGACATGTCAAAATATAACAAAGTTTAAAAAATTTACCTTTATCTTAGTAAGTATTGTTAATTTTTAAAGAATTAGTATATTACGTGTTTAAAAAAAATATATACCAACTTTCAACGCCATTGAGAGTGGTTACATTATATAGTGAAATGGTACTCATTGTCATACAATTAATATGACAAATTAAATTTTTTATTAATGATAATGTAAAAAATTTAAAACACACTATATAATCTTTTAATTTAAACACAATCAAACATATATTTAGTTATACAAATTTATAATAAAATGTTTGATGATTTAGTTAAAAATGTTGGTATTATAAAAGGAAATTTGTTTGAATATCAAATACTATTTAACTTGATTTTTTGAAAATTAATTATTAGTACACTAAAACGAAACTATATATTTAAGAAGATCAAAAAAAATCAATTTAATACTAAATAATTATATCAAATTTTTTGTTTTAAATTTTGAAAAAAAACTGTAAAAATATAATCCAAATATTATATAAAATTTTGAATTAAATTTGATGTAAAAAGACTATTAATATTAACCCTCTGATGTTAGACCATCGTTCATAACTAAAGACAATTGTTCTTTTCTACTAGTTTCTCACTGATCTGTCTGTTATTTACACTCTCTCTTCTTTAAAATAAAATAATCTTTAAAATGTAAATTTTATTTAAAAATTTAACATAGAATGTTCTTTTCAAGACAATTGAATTTCTTTAACATCAATTTTTTTATCCATAACTACTTCAAAATTTATTTTCATCTCATATATATTATATTTATTTGATAAAAATTATCATTTATTGTTAATAAATTTTTAATTTTTAACTCTGTTATAAAATTATTATGACTATCTATTTATGGTATTTTAACACGAAATAAAAAACTATTCGGATCAAGTCTGAAATTTTCCCCACAGGGGGAAAATTTCAGACTTAAAAAATTCATAGAAAATAAATAAAAAAAC